>PVKM010000923.1:0-89759 GCA_004027735.1 Carollia perspicillata | reverse complement strand
CCTTGCTTGTTAGACTTGCATACAGCTTGATTTTCTGACTTTCTAGGTGATAGTTTTATATTTTAGTTGTAATTTTTGCTGTGGTTGTGCAAGGAAGTAAGACATGTTTACTTATGCTTCCATCTTCACTGGAAGTTATCTACTCATCTATTGATGGATGCTTGGGCTGCTTCCATATCTGGCAATTGCAAATAATGCTACAATGAATATAGGGGTACGTATGTTCTTTGGAATAAGTGTTTTGGGTTTCTGCAGATAAATTCCCAGCAATAGGATGGCTGGGTCTAAAGGCAAACCCATTTTTAATTTTTTGAGGCAACTCCACATGGTCACACCAATCTACATTCCCACCAATGGTACAAAAGAGTTCCCCTTTCTCCACATCCCCTCCAGTAACTGTTGTTTGTTGATTTATTAATGATATCTATTCTGATTTCTGACAGGTGTGAGGTGATATCTTCTTGTGGTTTAATTTACATTTCTCTGATGATTAGTGACATTATACATATTTTCATATGTTTAATGGGCTATCTGTATGTCCTCTCTGGAGATGTGTCTATTCAGGTCCTTTGTCCATTTTTAATTGGGTTGTTTGTTTTTTTGGTGTTGAGTTTTGTAAGTTTTTATAAACTTTTATTTATTTGTTTGTTTGTTTATTTGTTTGTTTGTTTGTTTGTTTGTTTGTTTGTTTATTTTTAGAGAAAGAGGAAGGGAGAGAGAAAGACAGAGAGAGAAACATTGTTCAGTTGCCTCTTGTACACCCCTCACTGGGGACCTGGCCTGCAATCCAGGTATGTTCCCTGACTGGGAATTGAACCAGCATACTTTCCATTCACAAATGTATGCTCAATCCACTGAGCCAACCATGCAGGGAAGTTTTTATAAACTTTCAAATCAGCATGATGTTGGCATAGAAACAGACACATAGATCAATGGAACAGTATAGAGAGCCTAGAAATAAACTCACAACTTTATAGTCAATTAATATTCATCAATGAAGCAAGGATATACAAGAGGCTAAAGATAGTTTATCCAATAATTGGTGTTGGGAAAACTGGACAGATACATGAAGAAAAATGAAACTAGACAACTGTCTTATACCAGACATAAGAATAAAATCAAAATATGTTAAAACTTAAATATTAGACCCCAAACCATAAAAATTCTGGAAGAATACAAAGGCAGTAGAATCTCAGATATTGCTTGTAACAATATTTTTACTGACATATGTCCTCAGGCAGAGAAACAAAAGAAAATAAACAAATGATACTACCTCAGACTAAGATGTTTTTGCACATAAAGGAAACCATCAACAAAATAAAAATACAACCCACAGAATGGGAGAACATATTTGCTGATACATCTGGTAAGGGATTAATATCAAAAAATTAACTTATTAAACAACATTCAACTTTGTGAACCTGAAGAATTTTGACCATTTCAAGTCTTAATGCCACACCACTACTCCAGTGAATTTGTACTATGACCGGAAAGAAAGATAAGAATCAAAATGCCAACAGCAAACTTTACCTTAACAGCTCTGATCTACACTGCCCCTTTACATTTTAATATATTATTTTGCTTTGTTTTATAACCACTACTAAATATTCTTGCTTCTTTCTTTTTTTAAATCAGTTTTGTTTTCTGGCTTGTTTACTTTGTGCAGAACGACCCGCTTTTTATGACTCATTTTGATCCAATGATGGTGAACAAAGCCAGCAGCAATGGTGAGGTGCTGTTCACTTGAACAGGTGCTATTGTGTGGAGAGGAAACTCTGTGACTAATTTATATAGTGGTTTTCCTTCTTCCAGAGTTTTCCCATTGAATTCTAATTGAATTACAGGAAATATTCACAGTTTTCTCATAGCAGTAAATGTACTTCATGAGGAAATATTAATATGGATTAAAGTCTTTCTTATATCTTGAAAAAATTCTGTTTGAGAAATTCATTGGGTATATATTTTATATTGAAACCTTTTGACCTTCCAGTCCTATGACTTTTTACTCCTGATAGAAAGTCAGAGAATCTTCAGACTGGAGAATTACAAGGAAGTTCTCTGACCACAAACACTGTTTAGAGACCCTACTGCCCCACAGAACAGAAGATTCTCAGTCACATATTTGCCAGCATTCTAGAACCAGGAGGGAGGAGAAAGAGAAAATGATTTCTTCTTTTCTACTTAAATATGCAGGTAGTCTAAAACCTTAGTGTTTTCTTTCTTAATATGTCCAGACTTCAATACTTTCTATTATTTGAACAGTTGTATAGAACACTTGTTTTGTATTACATGTCCCTGTCTACATGTAAAACTTACCTTTTGTAATTATGCAGGTCTATCTCTTTCAGAGGTTGATGATTCACATAGGTTCGAGAACACTGGGGAGAGGAGCTGGTAGGAGCTGTGGTGGATTTTTGGTGGTTTTAAGAAAGTGAGACCACTTAAAGCTGACTACCAGGTACCTGATAGGGGCTTATTAATTGTAATGAACGTTTTTCCTTTGCTTGTACCCCTGTGTATAGCTATGACGCCAGATTAGAATTATAGCAGCTTCAAGTCATATTAAATCATATTTTCCTTTTTGTAATACTTTTATAAAATACAGTTGGTTTATTCTCTAAAATAATAATAAAAATTCCTGCTTTTGTTTTACAACAAACTCACTATTGTTTCACATATAGTTTGAAAGGATGATGGGAAAGATACCTTGTTGGGTGAACACAGGGCCTCTTGAAAAAAAAGGAAGCCTTATTTTTAAGTAAAAAATGAAAATGGAAAGTAATAGCTAAATGACATTATCTTTACCAATGTTTCTAAAAATATGGTTCTGGGATTTGGGTATTTTGTTCTAAATATTCTTTATTTTTATCCAGATCAAAGCTTTTTCTTTTTTTATGATTTAATCTTTATTATATTTTTTCATTACATTTAGTTCCCTTATGCTCCCATCTCCCCAGCAATCACCACACTATTGTCCATTTCCATGAATACTTTTTCCTTGAAAATTTTTATATGTCCTTATATTTTCCTCTGCCTCCCTGCTATTGAATAATCCTTGAATTTTCTGAATTTATCCTCTATATCTCTTAATTAATCTTTCTCACCATATTTTTTCTCTCTTTACATTACAGTTTTTGAGAATTCTATAATTCAATCATGTATATTCATTCAGTCTTAAATTCTGTTCACTTAAATATTCCATTAATAACATTAATAATTTTTTTGTTAATTTTCAAAAACTCTTCTCTTGTTCTGTGATTATTTTTTTTCATGAGAATATAATATTGCCTTAGAAATGTAATAGTTTATAGAAGATTTCTGAAAATACTAATTCATTACTTTAAATTATTTTATGATTTATATATTAATTATTTTCACCAGGGTTTATTTTTTTACTATTAGATCAGTGTTGTGCATTTTATTCATGCTAATGATATTCTTCTAATGCTTGGTGATTCTTGGTTACTGCTTATGTTTATATTTTATTTATAAATAAGGAAACACATTTATTTGTTTTGAAAAATAAATGGCAATTATTATAACATTAACAATCACTATTCCCCAGTATTATAGAAGAGATTATAGTCAGTGTGCCAGATTCCACCTCCTTTGGAAGATACCCACATTCCTTACACCTAACCTTTCTCTGCCTCATCTCATCTGTCTTATGTAATATATCTGTCTGATTTAGGAAGTTTTTTTCTGCATTTAGCCTGAACCCAAATAGTACTTTTAGCTACTTTAAAAAGTCCAACACTTCTTTATTATTTTAATTGACTGATCTATAGCAGCTTGATGAGGGCCATTCTGTTTCCAAAACCTGTTTTCTAGGATCATGGGTTTTTCTCCAGCTTTTTGGTGGTTTGTTCTTTCATCGGTCAAGGGTTGGTGCATTTTTGTACAAACTTGCTCTTTGTCTTTCATAGATTTCTCAGTGTCTCACTGGTGCTGCTAACTGCTTCAGTTATCCAGTTCCATTGTGGATGCCTTTTTCTTCTGGACATGTCTTTTGTTATATAAGTGAGCTTTAGAAAAGGCAGAAAGATACATGCAGGTAAGTGTCTGGCCAGTCATCTGGTTTTTAGGTAACAAAAAAAAATCACATGGTAGAGAAAAAGTTCATGTGCTGTAAGAGGAGTTTGGAAGTTGATGGTAATCCACTATGATGAGAAAAAGGACTCATCGTGAAAGTGGCATTTAAAATCATCCTTGAAGTTGGGTCACCAATCCATCCTGATTTGCTTGGGATGCTCACCATTTTAACACTGAAATTCCCACATTATGTGAATACCTTCAGTCCCAGAAAGACTTGAGAGATTGGTTACCATACCAGAGGATGAGTTTTTGAGAACCAATACACTTCGGAAGGAAAGCTTAGCTCTTATCTGTGCATGGAAAATAAGGGTCATGCTAGAAATGCAGTTTGGAGTCAGAACGAGGGTTGTTAACTGTTGGATTCTTACTAATTTATATTATAGGCTAAAATGTTAGCATAGTAAATGTTAACATTTGATATTATATTTCTGATGGGTCACAATTTCTTTAAGAACATCATCAAAACATGTAATGTTATCAAGTCCCTTATGAGATAACTGATCCCTGGTAGGTTATGAGGGAAGAGCAATCTTTGAACTATGGTTGTGATTTTTATCCTCAGATGATTATATCCTAAAGGGGGAAAAAGGCTCTGTCTTAGTTGATTGAAGCTGCTATAACAAAAACATCACAGATGTTTTTGAGTGGTTTAAAAACTTAACATTTTTTTTCCTCTCACAGTTATAGAGGCTAGGAAGTCCAAGATCAAGGCACTAGCAGGTTTGGTGTCTTATGAGGACCCTCTTCTCAGTTTGGAGACAGTCATCCACCTATTGCACTTTCACATGTCAGAGATGTGTGAAGAAGAAAAGAAAAGAAAGGGAAAGTGGGGGGGGGCAGAGTAGAAATTATAAAGGCAATAGTTTCATTCATGAAGGCCTTACCTCAGGACCTCATTTAAACCTAATTGTCTCCTCAAGACCTCACATTCTATAGCATCATATTGGGGGTTAGGATTTCAGCATATGAATTTGAGAAGAAACAAACATTCAGCCCATAACATAGTATTAATAATATGAAAACAAATAAAAATGATGCTAACTGGAAAGCCAGATTATTAACTGAGAATCACTCAATTCTTGAGGGTCTAGTTCATAAAAGGCTTATGCTTTGTAGGGAGTAGTTTCATTCAGCAAACCAAATAATAAATCAAAAGATGTTTGGTTCATACATATTTATTTTTATTAAAGTTTAAAAAATACAAAATGCCACACGTATTGGAGATATAATTATATATTGTTAGGGGAAGATCACAAATATACCTTTACATGCTTGGACCTGAAAGTTTACTCTTCTCCACTATATGTACACTATTAGCCATATCATGCAAATTTATTTTTTTAAATCAAACTTATCTTGCAGTTATTATTCAACTCACAGTATCCATTATAAAAGTGTTTGTTGACCCTCAACCTCTGATTTCCATATTTCTACCACACTGTGACAACTTCATGACACTTTGACAATATCCAATAGCTTAAACATTCAATGATAGCCAATCTGTATTTGCCTCTGAGAATGTATATGGGTTGTTAATTTCCTGCATCGTGTATTGATTTCTGTCACATGTTCTAAAGGTGTTCTTTTAAACCTTGCTTTTTTCTTTTTTACCCTTTTTCTAGTTGTCTACTATGTCTATTTAAATTTAAAGGCAAGACTATCCATTTTTCAAAACTACCTTAAAAATCATCATTTTGAAGCTAAATTTTAAAAGATGCGATGTTCATTTAATCAAGGTGACCCAAAACAAATCTATTTGAGCCACCTTGAGTTGAAACAACAAATAACTTCATAGAACTGAACTCTGATATTATTGAGTACCTATTCAAAATAGTAAATAGTTATTATAGATTTGTGGGTAAAGACAAGCTAAAACATGATGAATTAATCTTATTTTAAATTTTCAATATTTTTACTGTCCATAGCACTTATAACAAACTATTGTGTATGTAATTGTAAGTTGTCTCACTATAACTTCTAGCTATAACATAAGATAATATGGTTTTATTTATTTCACCTGAAAAGGTTACTAAAGTAAAAGGTAGTGCAGGGAAGACTGATTCAATAGATTTGAGTCTAAGTCTCTCATTTTTATTTTATTTTATTTTTTATCCTCACCTGAGGCCATTTTTTCCCATTGTTTTTTAGAGAGAGGAAGTAAGGAGAGAGGGAGAAAGAGAAAAAGTGATCTGAGAGAGAAGCATCAATTGGTTGCCTCTCCTATGCAACCACACCAACTGGGGACCAAATCCACAGCCCAGGTATGTGCCCTGATGGGGAATTAAACCTGCAACCTTTCAGTTTATGGGATGACACCCAACTAACTGAGCCATACCAGCCATGGCTAAGTCTTTTTTTTTAATACTGACATCAGACTGCGTATGAAAAAAGTACTTTTCAATAAATAATTTAAAGTAGAAAATTAAATGTGGTTGTGTTTGACTGTTGATATACAAAGAAAATGAATTTTAAATATTTGGTTTAACATTTTCCCACTTCAGTTTTGGTATCAATAACTAACTAGAATAGCTCACATAGTTTTCTTTCCATCCTGTGAATTGGAAATATGGATTCATAATTCTGTAATATTTCTATTTCTAAATGCACAATGTATTGCCCCTTGTTGGTATAACTTTGGTTACCCTGCTAGTTGGGATAAGGTAGGATAAGTCAAATAAGGTCAAGATAAACTAGCAAGTAGGGTCAGGAGTATTGTAAAAATATAGCTATAGCTTAAGATCATAATTTGAAATGAGTGACATTTTGTGTATAAAGAGAATACATTTGCCACAAGTAAAAAGGATACAATTAAGGACAAAAGTTTGTGCTTTATATACAAGTTTTAAGTCCAAATAAGAAGACTGAAAGAAAAGATTGTCAGTGTAGATTATTGTCATTCTTTTATTAACTAATAATTATTGAGAATATATGCTAAATATATTCTCAATATATTGAGAGACAGCAGTTTTAATTTATGGTTTACTAATTTTTCTGGTGATATTTTCTCTTTCCCAGTAATTGTGACACTTTTTTATTTCTCTCCCAAAATTCTTTGACCACTTGTTTTTGTGATTCCCCCTACCCAATTCTCACTCTCTTTGTTGTTTTTCTCCTAAGTCTTTTCCTTCTTTATTTTTTTCTATTTTGGTATCATACCCACTCCCGTATTTGAATAATCAGCCTACATCAGTCTCACAAGCATATTCTAGTTTATATCATCAATGCCAAGATCAAGGTTTCCAGATCCATGCTAAATTAACTAATGACATTTTTCAAGCAGTACAGAATTAAACATCTAAGTTGTGTAACTTTCTAGCTTTGTTTCTTGGAATGCTTTCTTCATTTATACAATAGAGGCAGTTACCATCTTTAAGCGTTTTTTTAAATACATACACAAATATAAAATGGTAATCAATTGTAAGTGTTAAGCTATTGATTGCTCTGTACCATATGAAGATAACCACCATGAAGATTTCCTTAGTTGTCTCAACTATGGATGAACCCACAGTCCTTTGAAACACCATTATCCCCAACCCATTCCCAGATTAAAAGTTCTGGAGGGAAGGTACTCATTAATGTATCTCTTTAGTAATTGAAACAGTGTCTGGCAAATCAGAGGTACTCACAAGTAGTTGTTGAATTAATTTGACAGTGAGCTTTCATATTTGAGGAAAAACAGATTCTATCAAACTCAAATTTATCATTTGTTAACAAAATGATATGCATTAAGGTCTTTTTTTTTTAGCTAAATCTGTGTTTTTCTGTTGATGTATGAGAATTAAATTTTTGCTTAGTTTGAAAGTCTGCAGGCAGGCTGTACCTGCCTTGGTTTGCAGTGTTCAAATATGTAATGCCACAACACATGCTACTCCTCGTTATCAAGTATTAGAGTGAGCAAACCTATACTTTCTATCAATCACACGTAGCATGTATTGTGCACGCCTGCTGCCTCCTGAAGCTCTATTAAAAGAAAATAACACTGTATAAGAACTGTCAGAGATTTAATCTATAAGTATCTGCCTCTTCCTTCACCCAGTTGAATCATAATTGATGGAAAATACTGCATGCTGATAACACACAAGAGGGGGAAAATCTATAGAATGTCATATACAAACTGTGTTTTATTTTTATTTTAAAATATTTGAATTCTACAATTTGAATTTCCATATTGTAGTTGCATACCACATAAACAAATTTATGTTAGCCAAAGGAATATGTAGATATTTTAAGAATCAGGATGCTAGAAATGAGGTGTAGTTTAACAAAAAAAGTTTGACTTTGTTCAGTGACACTATGTGTTTCTTTGTTTCATCGCGAACACTCTCTTTAGAAGAAAAGAGTGATGACAAAGGCATATAAATACAGTCTCCACCGGCCCTTTAGTGGAGAAACTAATAGTTAAACAAAATATATTTATGATTTAGAAAGAATTAGTTTAAAAATTAAAAAAGTGAAATTGAAAACTGATGAGTATACTCAAATGTTGAAAACAAACACCTTGATTTGTCTGAAGGGATGATCTCTCTCCTGTAACATCACTGTAACTTTTTCATGTGGGTCTGAGCAAGAGACCAAGACCTACATAAAGAACAAAATGTGGAACTATTGTTTTTCAAAAGATAAAACTATTCTCAGTGATCACTTATATTATTGTTACATTATAAAAGCTGGCAATTTGTCATTAAATCTTATTGCAGTGAAGTCATTGTGTTACTTAGAGATATTGCTTTCTTTAGGTTTAACATAATATAAAGAGAAATTAGAACAGTACAAATAATTTATCTTAAAGTTCTTCCCATTCAAATATCCTTGGTAAAATTTTGGTAGATATTGAATCATCAATTCAGAGTTAAATATTCTGAAACCCTTGAAGTTTCAATTTTATACATTAAGCCAGATAAAAGTGCTTTAGCTTTTTGAAATGTCAATAATAGAACGCACATTGTTTTAAAAATATGCTATTTACAAAATTATTTTGATGTGGAATTAGATTGTATTTTCTTATGAATATGAGACATAGGGGACTTAAATTATATGACTGATCAAACATAGTGATTTGGAAAAATTTATGGATGCCATGAATTAACTATATTGACCATAAAAGAACCTTAGTATTTTCTATTTTGAGTTATATATTATTTTTAGTTTTATATTTGAAATCATGATTTCTTGTTACAAAAACCATTAGTCCTCAGAATCAGAGCACATTCAGATTCGTTGAACCCTGACTCAGTGATGGTTGATTTCATGTGTCAGCCTGAGTGGATCAAGGGATGCCCAGATCTGGCTAACCATGATTTCTGGGTATATCTCTGAGGATGTTTCCAGAATAGATTAGAGTTTAAATTGGTAAGTTAATCAGAGTGTATTGCTCTCTCTAAAGTGGGAGAGTATCATTCAATCTATTGAGGGCCTGAATAGAAAAACAGGTGGGGGAAGGAATATTCGCCTACTCTCTGACTACTGAAAGTGGAACAGTAAAATTCTGTCCTCAGTGTGTCTGATCCTCAAGCCTTCAGACTCAGACCAGAATCTATGTCATCAGCTTTCAGGCTCCCACCAGCTTCCCTGGGTCTCCAGCTTCCAGACAACAGATTGTGGGACTTTTAGCCTCCTTAATCATGTGAGCTAATCAATACCTTATAATAAGTCACTTTCTCTTTACATATAACTATTGGTTCTTTTTCTGTGGAAAACTCTCATAAGTATATTCATACAGGTGAATACCATGTAACTACCACAAATCATGATGCATTTAAAAACTATTTTCACAAAGACTCAGAAAACATTAATTCATGTCTTCTGTCTTTCCTCCCATGGGATTCTTTTTCACTTGCTTTATAGATTTTAATCATTAGCCCACGCTGGGCAGGGCCCATTTTCCGCGGTGGCAGTGTTGTGTGCTCTATGCTTTTGAGCCTTCCCTGACAAATTAGCTCTTGCTTCTGCTCCAGAATCTAGGAATTCACTGTCTCAGGACCCTGTTTACTTTAGTTTCTTAGCTTGGGATTGCTTCTCTATATCAATAGGAAATGTTTGATTTCATAACCATCAAATGTATAGATATAAGATTTAAATTTCCTGCCAATTTCCTAAGCAAGACAGCCACGTTTTTGAAGTCTGTCTTTTAAGAAGAGGCTTGCAGCGGCTCTATTTTTAGTTTATGAGGAAACTCTAAACTGTTTTCTACAGTGGCTGCACCAGTCTGCATTCCTACCAGCAATACACTAGGGTTCCCCTTTTTTCCATATCCTTGCCACTTGTTGCTGTTTGACCTAGTGATTCCACTTGTAGAAATATATCCTAAGAATCATGAAACACTAATCAGAAAGAATATATGAATGCCTATATTTATAGTAGCATTATTTACAATAGCCAAAACCTGGAAACAGACCAAGTGCCCCCAGTTAATGAGTATTTTGCCATGTATAATGCACTCTTATATATAGTGTGCTCCCACATTTTTGGCCCAACCTTTCAGGAAAAAAAATTCATTTTAACTTTTTAATTAACTAATTTATTTATTTATATTTAGAAACAAAACCAGTTATTGCATCCCAGGCTGTTATTTTGCATACAGATATCATTATTGTTTTCTGGAGTTACACTTTTCATGCATAAGCATAAATAAAATAATTAAAAACATTTATATAGGTACATAATTAATACTACCTATATATAATGCACATCCTTATTTTTTCTTCAATAATTTGGCCAAAAATGTATGCATTATATAAGGCAAAACATGGTACACAGTGGAATACTACATGGCCTGTAAAAAAGAAGGAACTCTTACCCTTTGCAACAGCATGGGTGGACCTGTAGATTATTATGCTAAGTCAAAAGAGCCAGTTAGAGAAAGACAAATACCATAAGATCACTTTCATATATGGAATCTAATGAACAAAATAAACTGACAAACAAAATATGAACAGAGGCATGGATTCAGAGAACAGAATGACAGATCTCAGATGGAAGTGAGTGAAGAAGACTGGAAGACATTAGCCTAAGAACCTATGTGCAAGTATGCATAGGTCTTGGACACAGACAACAATGTGGCGAAGGCCAGGAGAGGGCAGCATGGGCTGTGTGAAGAGGGGTAAAGAGGAGAAAATGAGGGACATCTGTAATTGTATCAGTAATGAAAAAGGTAGAAACCTGATTTTCCAGTGATCTTCACTTCTGGCATAAGGGAATTTCCCTTTTCCCACTCCCTTCCCTTCCCTTCCCTTCCTTTCCCTTCCCTTCCCTTTCCTTTTTTTCCCCTTCCTTCCTTTTTTCTTTTTTGGCTAAATAACTTGTATAATATTTTACTATCATTTTAATTATTTTTAGGAGTTAAAACTCTTTTAGAAAGAGGAAGAAGAGCTTTTATTACTTCAAAATTGGAAGCATCAAAGTGAATTTGAAGTATACAATGTACATCCTACTTTACATCAGATCATTCTAAACATTTAGTCCAGTAAGGATGAAAAATTCTTTATCTCTTCTCATATCACAAGGGAACAGATAACACCTTTTAATTTATGTATCTTACCTCTATACACAAAACCTGAAAAGTAGGCATTATGGTCAGAATTTCTCAAATTAAAAAAACAAACAAACTGAAGTTCAAAAGAACTAAGAACCTTGCCCCTAGTCACTCTGCTAGTAACTGTCAAGTGAATTCTGAGACTCTGACTTTAAATGCTCTGAATGTTCTACCAGGTCTTGCAGCTGTCAATAAAACCAATCCAACCAGTGAGCTTTATACAAGGCTAGGACTAATAATGAGTCTTTTCTCTATCAGATACAATGTAAGGTATTCCAATAACAATGTCCACTTATGCCAGTATAAATTCCAGAATAAATTCTGCATATTTGCCTAAAGACAAGTAGTTAAGAAAACTAACTCTTGACTCATATGTCTGGAGCTCAAGCCTTAGCTCTGTGTGATCCTGAACAATTTGCTTAACCTCTCTGAAGCTTAGATTCCTTATTTACAAGATGAAGATCAAATACTGTTTCCTTGATTAGTTTTGGTGACATAAATTAACAAATACATATAAAGCACTTAGAACAGTACTGATACTTAGTAAGGAGCTTAATACATGTTAAATATTATTATTCAAATGATCTCTAGGGAAATATCTTGCATCAGTGGTCTATAATTGACATAATATTTAGTACAAATCAAATAGGGCAAAATAAATCTTCTAATCTTAAATGCAATGTGTTTGCCTTGTTCTAAGTGGATCTGTTAATCAAAGTACTTTCTTATTAGCAGCTGTGTTTGTATACAGCAAAAAAAAAAAAAAACATTATACCTTCAATTTATGAAGAGTTAAGAAGGATGTGACTATTTTAATGACATTCCTGTCTACTTAAATGAAATAAAAACTGTTCCTCTGTTTTTCTAGGTTTAAAGTTTCTATTAGTGTTGTGTATTACTCTTTTCCAACCTATTACTGACATCAGCACCAAACCTCTTGCTGTGGAGTTTAATCTGTATGTCAGCATACCATGATCACATAAACACACCTAATTTCAATGCTGTGAAATATACTTTAAAATTCAAAGTCATAGAAGTTAGTAATTTATGTCTATGAAAAGCACTTAAATTCTCACTTGCAATTAAGTTCTTAATAAGTAATCTTTGATTGTGTTTCAGTGACTGTCTCCTTAACATTTCTTTTTCAATTTAACTAAAAATTCATTTTCATGGGGATGATATAAATTAATCTTAGTAAAATGAAACAGTCCTCCTCCATTTCCAATAGGTGCTGTTTAAAGCAGTACAATAGTGCCTATTGGAAAGTGAGAGGAGGTATCAACAGTTGAAGAATATTGGGGTCTAAATTTAGAATAGTATAGTTGAGGATTAACTAGGGGATCAGCAAGGTATGAATAAAAGAATATATTAGAGCTTAAGACAGTCTCTCAATATCATCTAATACTTTCTTTAGCAAGACTCAGCCACCTAACGTTTGCTGAGTAAAAGGGCAAGGAGTGTCTCTATAATGTTTCTCAAATTGCTCACCATTGGAACTAGGCTAAGAAGGGAGAAAATTAATCAAAAAAGAAGCAGCTAGGAATACAGCAAAGGTTTTTAACCTTATAGCTATCTAGAAGATAAGGGAAAGAGGAGTTATCAGTGGAAAATGGGGGAAGGGATATCCAGGAAGTTATGGGTACAAGAGGGACCCCCCAAAATCCCAGAATTATCTTTTGGAGGTTGAGCTCCTTGTAGTAAAGGCTTCCCTTGCTAGGTGAGTGTTCTAGGAACCCATCAGTATCACTGTGCCAGCTGGTGTTGTTGTGGGAGTCAGCTTTCAGCTGGAGTGAATTATTTTTGAAGATTATTTCAACGTAGTTGTCCATATCACGATGAATGATTTGGGAGCACACCTACCCACACCACGCTGAGTGTTCAGCACCTTTTGACCAAAACAGCATAACTCCAGGACCCTACCCTCCTTATTCACCCAGTCTTGCCCAGGGTGACTTTTGTGTTCTTTTCCCCAGATGAAAAAAAGCCCTCAAACAGAAACATTTGGGCAATGTCAAAGTGGTGAGACAAAAAATGGCAGAAGCACTAAAAGGCACCAAAATTGATGAGTTCCACTATTTTGAGCAGTGGAACATGTCTTGATATGTGTATTGCATCAAATGGAGAGTACTTTGAAGGCAACTGAAGTTTAAACATGTAAGAATAAACACACAATTTTTTATAAGTAAATTCCAGTTTTGGGTCCCCCCTTATAAGTGGGGAAAGTTTGGAGTTAGAGAATTTTAGACATCAAAATTGGTCAGACAAAAATGCAGATCCCAAATGTGATGCATTGGTGATCAGTATGTGTGAGGTAGGGCAGAGATGAAATATCACTTTTAAGCAATGATTGCTTAGCTTCTTCATTTATTCATTCATTTATTCAATTCAACACCAAAGATATATAATCTCTAGAAATAGCTTCATGTTTTGTGGGGTGGCGCATACATAATTTTGTGACACGTAAGAAAAAGTATATAAAATTACAACTATACAATTAGAAGTCACAATTAGATAAAAGCTTTGGAAGGTGCCCATGTAGTTCAGAGGAACTCAAGCTTAACATGAATTAGCTTTTCAGTAAATCTCCCTCTTGCTGAGTGCCTGTGTCCTGGGTGCTATGCCAGATGCAGCAGATGTGGAGAGATACTCAGATATGTCAGTACCCTGAGACTGACTATCTTACACAAAACCAGGGATGAAACACACAAACTCATGGACTTTCATAGATACAATGTCCACAGTGTTATTCTGAGTAAGACAAATGATTTCGTTTTCAATGAAATAATGTATTCAACGTTCTGAGGCTCTGTGAATCTCTGGACCCCTACAAGGGCTTCTTCAGCATGTCACTTGGTGAAGGATAGTGATGTTCTAGGACTCAGACCATTAATTGCCATTAAAATATAGTTGTTGAAATCTCTTGCAGTTCAATGTCTTAATTGTATGCAAGGACTTTCCCGTCTATTATCCTCTCTGGAATAATTAACTAAAACTTTTCTTTTTCTGTCCACCTCCAAAATAGCATAAATCAGAAGTAATGATGAAAAAAGACAAATAATATGTTTTTATACACCACAAAAGAGTATGGCACTAAAAAATAAAATGTTGATGGCATTATCCCTGTAACTTCTTTAGCATTGCTGTTGAAAAACAACGTTGTCTGAAATGTAATCATACTTTGTACAGAAATCTCTCTATATCATGTAATATTTTATGAATAGAGTAACAACAATACCATTGATAATAGTGGAAAAATATTTTGCAGTTACAGAACACTTCTCTTCAAGATAAGTGGATTAACAACAGCTCTGATTCTATTGCTTATTACAACAGTTAATATAATAGGTTTTGGATTTGCATAAGCTGCAGATTAATGGTGTTTACTGATCAGTGGAACTTGTACTTATACTCAGAATGCCAATGACAGGGGTCATATGAAAGTCGGAGGCATCTAGTTCTGTAAATCAGTCACATGCTTATCCTTGGCAAAATGATAAAAGCATATTAGCATAACAACTCAGTCAAGCTCAATGTAGAGATAACTAACAGAAAATTCTGGAGGTTCATGTGAAAACAAAATGAACTTTATTTAATTAAAGGAAAAGTAACTTTTAAAGACCTATTTTTAAAACAAAGACACTGAAAAACTGAGCAGGGAGTTTATAGCCTTATTGCAATTATAAAGTTGCTTTAAATATGTAAATATAAGTTACAAAAATAGCAATGCTATTATAAGCTCCTACAGGGGGAAAATTAGCATTGTTTCATTTTACTCTCCTTTCTTCCACTTATCATGTATCATCTATCTATCTATCTATCTATCTATCTATCTATCTATCTATCATCTATCTATCTATCTTAGTTGCTCTTTTTCTCTATAATTAGACCAGTTTCATCCTTTTATGTGGACAGTCTTGGAGAAGGACCTGCACTAGGTCATTCGATGAACCACAAGGGGAAGATGAATGTAGTGTATCCCAGCCAGAACATCCTGCTTGTCTTTCCAAGGCTGCTTCCCCTGCGACCCTCCCAGAATAATCCCTTGGTCCTTCAGACATAATGAATGAGCTTTGGGACTTGCAAGAGATTCAGTATCATTTGTATTTTATCCTAAAGGAAGAACTGAACCCTTTGACAGAGATCAGTATGCACAGAAATAAATACTTCCTGTAATGAAGTGTTGAAGGTGACTTATGTCAGTAACTGATACAAACATAGTTTTTTAAGGCTGGAAAGATTGCTCCCTAGGTATTTCTTTGTTCTATATTAGATTTTATGATGGTGAATCAGGTCCTATAGTTTTTGAGAGAAGGATTTGAAGAAAGAACTCCTTGAAAGGCTTATCAGTTTAATGTTTTATTCAAGATAGTTTTTGTACTCTTTTGAAAAGATAAAGAATGATTAAACATATGGCAGTATATATATATGGTGTTAGATTTTGTGAATGCATTCTAGGCTTAAAAGCATACTTATAAAAACTCATTCTTATACAAAAGTATGCCATCAATTCTGAGGAATTCAAACAGAAATTCCAAATCTTAGCAGCTGAGGAAAAAATATAGAATATGGTCTTAGCATCTTTATCTTTACGTAATTCCATTGCTTCAATGAACATCCTATCTCTTGCCCTTGGCAAATGTAATTTATTCCTCTGGCGATTCAATTCTATTCCCATGAAGTTCAATGACTCACCTTATGTTTGGACTGTCTCTACTGTCACATTTATAAAGCATTTTGTACCTATTTGTCACTGTCAAGAAAGGGAGCTCATCTTTAAACAATGAAGGAAATACTTTTAATATATTATTTTATTTTGACTCATCTATCAGATGGACAGTAAGGATTTTTATGTATCCATATATAGGCACACCCATATTCCATTTTGGTTTGTTTATTAGTATTTTTACATGTATATATACTCAATGTAGAGATACAAAAAAGATATAAACAAACAAAAACTAATTCAGACCACTACAAAAGGATTTAGGGAAGAGAATAAAAGTTCCCTGAAATTCTGTTAACTAAGTATGCCATAATGAACATATTGTTTAACTCTCTTTCACAACTTTCTATGAACACAATTGTACACTATTGGGATTTATTTATAAGATGGTTTTCTATGGATCCTTATGCTGCTACTGTGTTTGCCACCCCTAACCCCTTCCTTTATTCTTCACCACTCAGACTTGAGATTATCAGATGTGTATCCTTCCACACGTTTTCCCCTTCTCACTCATTCAATCATATTTGCTGTTTTTCTCACTTTTATATTTAATTTTGTTTATAAAATGTGGATCATATTCAATATACTTGGTTGCATCATGCTTTTCTCATTGATCAATAAACCTAAAGAATTACTTTGTCACCTGAAAAAGCATTAAGTTACTTTTAAATTTATAACTCATTTTCAATGGATTATTTATTCACTTTTCCATTAATGATTATTCAGTTTGTATTTTTTGTTAAAAGTAATACTGCAATAAACCTATACATGCATCCTCATGAATTTAC
Organism: Carollia perspicillata; assembly: GCA_004027735.1. Lineage (NCBI taxonomy): Eukaryota > Metazoa > Chordata > Mammalia > Chiroptera > Phyllostomidae > Carollia > Carollia perspicillata. The sequence goes on along the minus strand of PVKM010000923.1, from coordinate 72,622 downwards.
TTTTATTTAATGAAGTAAGTAATCCAAGAACGAAACTGGTGAGGTAAAGTGTAGTTGTACTTTCAATTTTAATATTAATTTTCCTAGAAATGTTGAATATCCTTTTTTGTGAATTGTCTATTTAAATATTTGCCTATTCTTGCTTCAATTAAGATTTTGTTTTTATCAAATTTCAAATTTTTATCTTTGAAAAGGTATTTGTGCATTGTATATTTAAGCCTTTTTCCTTATTTGTTTTGCAACATATATTTTTAATTACTTGGTCTGGTTGGATCTCAACACAGAGGAGAAATAGGATTTTTTCTGTCTGCTAGGTAGAACCCAGGTCCAAGGCACGGAAAGCCTGGTGTAAGCCTCAAATCTTCTTGATTACCATAAATATCATGGTCATCAAAGAACAATGGACCTCCTTTCAATGACTGTTTCTGATAAGTTGAATTTTTCATTCTCTCACTTGTAAAGGTTCTGTGTTGGTTACATATATTATATGTTATACTTCCTTTCATTCCTTCATAACACCTGGCTGAGGAAAGTGAATAATAGAGACTCCTTCTTTGAAACACCAATACTGAAATAAGAACTTTCTTTGCATGGGGAAAATTTTTAAAAGGAAATCCTCAGAAATACCACTTGGACTAAATAATATTTTTATTTATTCAGACACTATGCTGATCATACCTTTTGTTGGCTTTAAGAAATGTTTTAGGTACAGAATTTTAGTAGTCAAAGAAGTGAAGAAAGACATGTTTTATAAATATTTAAAGTTGAAGTAAACCTCAAATGAAATTAAAACTTGACTTACTCTAAATGTTAATTTCTGGCTATTTAATATAAAAATGGAATAACATTGTGTTGTTAACTAACAAAACTGAAAAAAATGTAGTTGTTTAAAAATCATGATATAATATATAGTTAATTCTTAACAAAGCATAAATGGCATAGAAATTAATAAATGCTCATAAAAATTACTTATTCTTACTCATTTAATCTTTTGATCTTTGTATCTCTCTTCAATCTAGAATGAACTCTCTGAAGTTACCTAAAAAACAAATTCACTTTCATTTTCCAAACCTGCATTAAAACAAAATAAAATAAAACAGAACAGAACTTTTTGTTTTAGAGACAGCTGTCTTAACTCACAGCCTACCTTCAACAAACATTAAAAATGATTTTGAATTAAATATTAGCACTCATGAGATTTTTCTAAGTCTAAAAAACACATTTGGATGGCACTATGTTTAACCTTAATAATTTTTGTCCTTTTCTAGATTCAAGGAAGAATTGAAGGTTATTGAAAAAAACATGGAGAGGTACAAAAACTAAGTAATGGAGAGTTAGATGAATCTTCAGAGATTATCAAGCTCAATCACATCTTCCTGCAGATGAGGAAATGGGAACTCAGGGTGATTAGACTAGTTGGCTAATAATTAATACAGCCACACAAAGTGAGAAAAGAGAAATAGTCTATCACTTTAAACATGAAGTTCTGATAATAGTTATTTATATTTATTTTACTTTTCAATTATTTTACTTACATTAATATTTAAAATTTATTAAGAAGTCATTTAACAGGTACTGATCACATAACTTTTAAATACAAAAACATCATTTCTGGATATTCTCCAAAAAGTATTTAGCATTTTTTTCTGGTATTTAATTTTATAGTGTCTGAATGTGAATGTGAGATCTTTTGTTTATTAAACGGGTGAATACTGGTAAGTTACTTAACTTTTTGGACCTTCTGCTTTCTAATTAGTAAAAAGAGGATAATAATAGCATCTGTCTCATAGAATAAGTGTGAAAATTACATGGGCTTTTACTGTATGTAAAGCACTTATGTTTTTATTATATTTTTTCATTATCATTTAGTCCCCTTAGACTCATGTTCACCAGTGATCACCACACCGTCGTCCATGTTCATGAGTCCCTTTTCCTTTTTGCTCAGTCTCTCTCCTCTTATTCCCTCTCCCCCTTAGCTGTCATTCTGCTCTCGGTGAGTCTGTCCTATTTTGCTTGTTAGTTCAGTTTGTTCATTAGATTCCACATATGAGTGAAATTATATGGCATTTGTCTTTATCTGAATGGCTTATTTCACATAGCATGCTGTGCTCCAGGTCCATCTATACTGTTGCAAAGGGTAACATTTTCTTCTTTTTATGGCTGAGTAGTATTCCATTGTGTAAATGCCCCATAGTTGTTTTATTCACTCATCTACTGATCATCTTTTTTTATCCACTCATCTACTGATCATCTTGGGCCGCTTCCATATCTTGGTGATTGTCAATAATGCTGCCATGAACATAAGGGTGCTATGTTCTTTCAAATTAGTGTTTTGGGTTCCTTTTGATGTATTCCCAGAAATGGGATCACTGGATCAAAAAAAAAACCCATTATGTTTCACTTTTTGGTTCATAGCTATTCATATATATTTAGTGAGTGAATGAATAAAGGATTGATGAGGCACTTTGACTTTGTTATTAAGGTTTACCAACAGAAAAGTATTACACTTTGAAAGAATTTACCTTATAATAGTAGAGAAGTGTATTAAGAGGGACCAAACTGGAGGTAGAGAGACAACTTGGGAGGCTGTTTCAGTAACCGAGGAGCCATATGTTGAGGAGATCTGAAGCAGGGAAGTGAGTGAAATGAGTGTAAGGATTCAGGAGACAATTTAGTCAGCACAATCCACAGAACTTGTTGACTAACTCTTTATAGAAATGGAAGTTTCAAATTTCTGGCTGTGCCTTCATTGGATAAGCTATCCATTGGACAAATTGGGGGGGGGATTGCAAGATATTAATTTTAAGTTTGAATGCTGTGATAATGGAAATAACACCTGGAACTCAGGAGACAGGTCCTGAGTAGGGCCGTAGCTTTGGAACACCTAATCATACACGGTATAGTAGTCAAAAGTTTTGGCTACAATGAGTAGCAAAAACAAGAGAAAAAGTACAAAAGACAAAGATCATAGTAAACATCAGCATCTGATTACTTAAGGTTAAAAGGAAATTGAGAAGGAATGAACATAGCATTGTAAGGAAGAAGAGAAGTTTTTCTTGATGTTGACAAATGTGTAATTGGTGCTGTCAAATTCAACAAAGCATATAACAAAAAAAAATTGAAAGGTGTTCAACATATTGATCATCTTTGTCAGAACAGTTCAGAAGTGCAGTGCAGACAAAGTTTAGTTTAAAAGGATGATATACAAATGACTAGATGCAAGGGAAATATTCTAGATAGACCACTCTTTAAAAATATGGTTGAAGGAAAAGTTTAAGAATCCAATGTTTAGCACATAATAGCACATAACAGCACATATTAAATATTGAAGAACCAAATAAGTACCTGGGCTCTGAGAAGATTAAGGCAGCACTGCAATGAAATGGTGAAAGAAGCATAAATATGTTTATATGTTGAAATACAGTATATGGAGCCAGTGGATAAGGGAAAAATAAGAGAGATATAAAATAACATCCTAGAAAGTGAAAAAGAAATATCTCAACACATAGCCAAGACAATTTTCCTTTCCTATAAGTTATTAGAGGTAAAGATGTAAGGAGACACTCAGTTAGCAACAATCTGTAAATGAGGGGCATGAACTTGAGGGCATTTATATGATAGTCTTAATTCTCTCTGTAATTTGAGACTATTGTGTTAAAAGAAAGAAAGGCAGGCAAGGGACTCAAAGGAATGAAGTAAATGATTACAATGGCTCCTGAGATAATGGTAAATAGAACTGGCCATGTATAACTTGGACTAGTCAACAACACAGAGCACCCAGATAGCTCTAGATATCAAAAGTCTTGGTGGGGCAAATTGTCCAATTCCTGTACTTTCCTCCAGCTATACAGAAGATATAGGTATGGTTTTCAGGAGGAGGATAAGTGGTTGATGATTTCCTAGGATTCTTAGGTCCGAGTCAATGGGAGGAGAAAGGAATAAGGAGATGGAAGGCGCTGGCAAGGCAGAATTTACCTTAAGGTCCACACTTGAGAAAAAAGAAAAGCAAAGCAGATTAATGGTGATGAAATTAAGAAATTAACTGCACAGTTTCCTAAGGAATACCATGCATTCTGATTATTTTAAGATATTGAAATTTTTATTATTTTATTTTATTAACAGTTTATCCTTTTTATTGAATTCATTGAGGTGACACTGGTAACAAAATTATACAGGTTTCAGGTGCACAATTTCACAACAGATCATCTGTTCACTGTATTGTGTGTTCGCCACCCCAAGTCAAGGCTCCTTCTTCCGTCACCGTCTATCCCCTATACACTCCTTTACCCCTCTCCTCACCCCATGATGATCATGCCACTGCTGTCATTGTTCATGAGTTTCTTCTTTTCTTTTTTTTCTCAATCTCTTTATGCTCCTCCCAGACCCTAACTCCCCACACCCTGATAGTATCAGCCTACTCTGTGAGTCTGTCTCTACTTTGCTTATTAGTTCATTTTTAAATTAAGGTTCTTAAGATGGAATATTTTCAGTGTTTGAAGAGATCCAAGGGATCACTGAGGTAGAGTGGAGATATTTATTGGCACTAAGCACATCAAGGACCTGAGAGACTGAGTATAGGATTAGAACACAAGTGAAGTGACTTGAGATTACAAAACATCATGGAGTACGAGGAAGAATGATCACTTCTACATTTAGAAAGTGTTCAGCAGCAACAATGGTGGTTTACAATGGAAACATTTATGAATGCCTGTATAGTGGTTATTGCACCTGAATGCTTCATTAATGGTTTTGTCATAAAAGCTAGAATACTATAATTAAAATGCTGTGAGTGCTTTTAGTTCTTATCTGTGCTTGAACATATGAATATTTGCTCTTTTATATATATTTTAGTATTATTCTGTTCATGTATATATAATATATAAATATACATATATGTATCAATTAACTGTGATGCAGTATTCAAAGTTTTATTTTATTAAGATGTAAGCTTAGATGAATAAATACTTTCATATACATAAAATTCATATGATATATTATCAGAAATGTATAGTATCATGAATACTTAAAAAATTGAATCCACAGATTTTTAAAAAATGTCTCTGTTAATCTAGATAGATTTAATCTATGATTGTGTGAACAAACTGCCTACACAACTGGTAATTTTTCCTTATTATATGATTTTTATTGTTGTTTTAGAAAAATTCAGATATGTCCCTAATAGCTGTAGTGAGAGAATCCTGAAGAAATGCTAACATAAGAAGATGTAGCATTGATGTGGGCACCGTTTTAAGAGACTTTCACAATAGAGCATTGCTGTATATTGATTCACCATTTTCTTCCTCTTATCCCTCTTTTTAGATCAGCTGTGTGCTAAAAATCTGGGCAGCTCTTTCTACCTGCAAATCTACAATTTCTCGAAATATTTGTTCAAATAGCATCATTCTATTTTAGATAAAAATGCTCCAGACTTCTTCACAAAAAAAATACTGTTATTGCAAGCTTGAACTATTGAAAAAGTAATATTGCCTCCAAGGGTGTACACTATCTTAATAAGACATATCTTCAAGACAAGGAAAAATGCACTTTTCAAATCCTACAAGAGTTAGAAACCACCATACAAAACCTTTTTTCTAAAGCGTTGCCAATTTTACCTGAGGCAGGCATTTCACTGCACTTAAAAGGTCTCTAAGGATGTTAGAGAAACTTAGGTGAAACTGCAGGCTGGTGGATGTAATGAAAACTAAAGTTTATGTTTTGTGAAGTTTTCTCAAGGCTTTTCTCTTGGGCTTTGAAATATAACTTTTATTTTGCTAGTCTAACTCCACCACGTAGTGCTGACAGAAATTTTAGAAAGAGAAATAGTTGGTAAATGTAATAAACAAAAAAAAAAAAGCACTCTTTTCTCATTCACCTGCTGTTCTACTGAAGGACGTGGTGGTAGAAAATATTGTTAGTCTAATTAAAATCGATGCCTGCAGTTTTTAAAAATGAGAAACCAATGTTAAAATTAGAATCTTTTACTTTTGTAACTTACTTTGCTAGTTAGGTCTAGGAAAAGTCACCAAGCAGACATCTGCCAATGTCAATTTTTGTTTCTCTTTTTTTTCAAAGTTGTCTCTGTTCTTGTTCAGTGAGCCCAGAATTTTACGCAAATTGATGATTCAGTAAACCAATTCACACCAGGGTGCTAATGCCTTACAATGTTACTATACTCAGAAATACTGCTTTGTATATGTGACCCTATTTATAATTCATTTGTCCAAAAATGTATTTTTGAACATCAACTGTATGCCTGCCACTGTTTGGGACCCTAGAAATATAGTAGCAGACAAGATCTAAAAGATTCTTGGTATGATGGAGCTTACATTTCATTGGTGGTCAGACAAAAGTCACCAAGAGCGATTTTATAATATAAATACAATGAACGCATGACAAGCGCTATGAAAAAAATTACAACAGAGCAAACAGCTAGAGACTGACAGATGAGCTTTATATATCTTGCCCCAAACACCAAATCAAAGAACAAAGCCAGATATACAGTATCACACTCCCAGATTTAAAATTATGCTACAAAGTGAGAGTAATCAAAACAGTATGTTATGGCTGAAAAATAGACACAGACCAACAGAAAAGATTTGGGAGCCCAGAAATAAACCTACATATATACAATCAAATAATTTTTTAAAAATATTTTATTTATTTATCTTTAGAGGGGAAGGGAAGGAGAGAGGGAGAGAAATATCAATATATGGTTGCCTCTCGTGCATCCCCCGCTGGGAACTGGCCTGCAACCCAGGCATGTGCCTGACTGGGAATTGAACCTCAATCCTTTGCTTCACAGGCTCATGCTCAATCCACTGAGCTACACCAGCCAGGGCACAATCACATAATTTTTGACAAAGAAGCCACAAACACACAATGGACCAAGGAGTCTCTTCAATAAATGGTGCTGGGAAAATTGGAAAGCCACATGTAATTGAATGAAATTAGACTGCTATTTGTCATGACATGCAAAAATTAACTCAAAATGAATCAAAGACCTAAATATAAAACCTGAAACAATAAAATACTAAGAAGAAAATATTGGTACTAAATTTATGGACCTTGGTTTTAGAGAGGATTTTATAAATTTGACCTAAAAGGCTAGGGAAATAAAACCTAAAATAAATGAATGAGACTGTATCAAGTAAAACATCTTCTGCGCAACAAAACAAACCATCAACAATACAAAAGGCAACCAACTGAATGGCAAAAGACATTTGCAAACAACACCTTTGATAAGGGGTTAATACCCAAAATATATAAAGAGCACATACAACTCAACAACAAACAATCCAATTAAAAAATGGGGACAAGACCCAAACAGATAGTTCCCCCAAGAAGATATACAAATGACCAACAGATATATGAAAATATGCTCAACTTCACTACTTATTATGAAATTCCAATAAAAAACACAAGGAGATACCACCTTATACCTGCTGGAATGGCTATTATCAACAGAACAAAAAAATAAATGTTGGAGGGGTTGTGGAGAAAAAGGAGCCCTCACACGCTGTTGGTGGGAAGGAAGTTGGTGCAACCACTATGGAAAACATTGTGGGAGTTCCTCAACATTTTGAGAATAGAGCTACCACTTGACCCAGCAATCCCTATTCTGGGTATCTACTCAATTTTTTTGGAAACATTCATTTGTAAAGATATATGCACTCCATATTAATGGCAGCATTATTCCTAGAATCAACTGGAGTGTCCTTTGATAGATGATTGAATAGAGAAGATGTGGAACATACATACAATGGAATCACTAGTCAGCTATAAGAAAAGATGAAATACTGCCATTTGTGACATGGATGGGTCTTGAGAATATGATGCTAAGCTAACTAAGACAAAAAAGTCAAGAACCATAGGATTTCATTCCTATGAGAGATATAAAACTGAAAGCAAACAATGAACATATAAGACATAAAAACAAATAAAAACTCATAGGCACAGGCAACACTACATGGTTTCCAGAGGGAAAGACAGCTGGAGGTAAAAGGGATCAAAATACTGTTTGGAGCAAAGGCAGTTTATGGCTGTGAGCACAAAAAGTACAGTTTATTCTTGCATTGTAATTCATTAATTTTTGCATTATTTTCCACACCAACAACTGTAGACTTAAGTTTGCCCCACCCTGTGTGGTGACAAAAAGAGATGTGTGTGGTGGGCACATGAAGCAATATTCAACTGATGAATTACAGAGTTGTATATGTGAAGTCTAATAAATTTGATAAAATTTTTACAAAGTATAAAAAAGAAGATAACACATTTTCTATTTATAAAAACTTAAATAACAGCTTAAAGAATGTTAATAAAATTATTTTTATCCATTTAACATGAATTGAAGTTGACAAAAATAATAGTAACAAAAACATTGTCCATTGGGAAGAATATAACAATAGTGTAATAACAGGGAAATCTTAATGTTAAATTTAGTTCCCATTTGGTGCTAAAGTTCTAATGGAGAAAATGGTAGAATATCTTTAATAATAAAAAGATGAATTGTGAGGACAAAATTCTTTTAATGTCTGGACCTTATTGTCTTTCATATTGACAGTACATTGAAATTATGGCAATTTAAAATTAATTAATCTGGTTATTTTTACATTTAAAATACAGCTACTAGACAACTACACATTACAGATGTGGCTCATATTGTATCACTAACGGCAGCACCATGCCAAGCTCTGAAGGCCTTAAATCATGAGCTGTCAAACTTTCTGTGAAGAGCTAGATAGTAAATACTTTTGACTTTTTGAATGAAAAGAAAAAAACCCACAGATATTATGCATGTAGTCATGTAATCAGCTAAAGATATAAAAACTATCTTTAGATTGCAGGTCATAAAAAATATGGACAGTAGGCCAGATTTGGCCACTCCTGTGTCAAATTATCTCAGGAAGACTTCAGCGCTGTGGTCAAACATTGGCAGTTTGAAGCACTATGGCAGTAACTCTGCCATGTAGCCATAATTATCGTGGGCCAGACACACCTCTGTTTCTTTTTTCTTACTTACAAAGTGAGAGTATTAGCAGCTACCCCTTCAAGGATGTTAAATAATTTAGTAACATTTTATAAAATTGGTTTGTTAACCACTTGACAAAATGCCAGTTTCTTATTTCTTAGAAAGTGTGAGATTGTTGATAAACACTGGAATATTTGGAAAGCACATTCTGAGGAAATTATGACAGACATATACACATACATTCATATACAGACTCTTAAAATAAAAGATGTGAAATGGGTCATATAACAACAACCTATTATAAGCTGTTAGGAGAACAGAATCTATACTTTATGATGTCTGTGTCCGACTCTGAGGAAAATGTACAGCCTGTTAAATCTGATAATCCCCAGAACATCAGGGTTTGCTTAAAGCAACAGAAGTTCACTCATGGTGAAGTTTCAAACACCTGTGTTGGGGACAATCTTTAAACAAAGGTCTTACTTGAAGTGTCTCAAAACAGACCAGGTAGAAAATAGCTTTATTATCAAGTGCTTTTGTGTCCCGCTTCTTAATCTATTTAGGAGAGAGTCGTCTGATCTCCACAAGATACTTGTATCCATGGGTTGAGAAAAAATGAAAAGGAAATAACTTCCCAAAACCCTCTAAGTACCTTAATTTTTGTTTTAATAATCATAATAGCATTCAAATAAATTGGGTAAGCTTTTGTAACAACATGTATGAGACAAAATGTATTCAGGATACAAATAATCTTTGATACATACATGGATTGCAGACCCTTTGGAATATTCCTGTGAACTCTCAGGACTCAACAGCCCTATGTGCACTTTCTTAGAGAATGATATCTATCCTATGAGATAAAATCATGAGAAATTTAGACTTAATTTCATTTCTGAAGTAATGCCGACTTACTCTAATGCACCCCTATTTGCTACATTCATGTACCCCACAGCAGTGCTCCTAAATTCTGTAATCTTGCTTCATTGTCCCATGAGTGTTCTCATATATATTTGTGTATTATAACACAATCTCATAGTATGTTTGAACTTTGATGCCTGGAATAACTATGCATTGATGCTAAGGGTCTCTTTCACTGATCTCATAGGCCAAGTCAGAAAACAAAACTATTTACTGCTGTCTACTGTTTCAGTTGTTCATGTCTCAAATGCAATTAAAGATGGGCACCAAATCTAAATAGGTGCCCCTTTGAGCAATTTCAAAAACTCATTTATACCATCATTGCATATGATAATCTATACTTTTTATGTAAAATTGTTGTACAAAATTCCAAAGTTTCTACTTAAAAGATTAAGAACTCTGAGAAGGAAACCAGCCCAGTTTAAAAGCTTTCTTATTAACTGATTGAAATATTCACCTGGCAACATTTATTTAATACCTACAACAGAGTGTAACTCTGGGTACTTTTTTGTTACTCAAAGAGACTCAATTATACTGAAAGTCAGTTGTTCAAACTAGAATTTAGCCACTTTTTTTTCCATCAAGCTTAGTTATTTTTGAAGGCTTGCCCTCATTATACATTAGTCTAATTTTATGCTTAGGTGAAGAGTATGTGTGTTTCCCCACAGAGAAGATAAAGCCAGGTTACTGGGATTCAAAGTCGTGAGGTTTCTACACTTGTTGTATGATCCCAACAAATTATTTAATTATTCTGGTCTCAATTATATCCATAAAATGGAGATATTAATAATGTCTACCTCATAGACTAATTATGAAGTTTAAATCAGTTGATATTTATAAAGGGTCTGGTATGGAGAAAGCTCATATAAGCAGTTATTAAGTATAATAAATACAACAGATCCTATGTCCTAAAACTTATTGGCATGATCATATATCCTTCTATATAGAAAGGTTTATAATAACTCACAATTTAAACAGAAAATTTTTATTGTAATTTTTTCTTTGAATATTAAAAAAATTTAAACTAAATAACATCCTAAAAAATTAAATCCAACTTTTCTAATTACTAATGAGAAAACTGCAAGTTTGAGAAGTAAAATAGTTTATCAAAGAACACAAAGCTGGTTAGCTATAGAACTTCGACTGAAACCTAAATACTTTTATCCTTGACCCAGTGTTTGTTTCACTGATTATTCTGACAAAATGAAATTTTTATAACCAAATATGTCTACGGTTGCAAATGTTATTTTTAAATATATTTCAGGATCCAAAAGTTCAAAGACAAAAAGTATAATGTGACTATCAGACCAGGAACACACATTCCTCCAGTTTAGAGTTACCATACAGGTGACTATAAATGTGATACAGGACATCAGTTGTGTTTGAGTTTCAGAAAAGTGACACATATTTCTTATGCCCCAAATGTTGCACAAAGATTGTTCCTTGTTTATCTAGAATTAAAACACAATTGGGGATCCTGAATTTTAATTTGCTAAATCTGACAACTCTACACAGTCCCCAAAATGATTTAATCAGCAAATTAATACAACAAGACTAGCAATTTCCATGTGGATAAGTAGGACACAACATAATCCAAGTCTATGATTTTTTGTGAAGAAGGAATAAAAGCATCGTATTTGTCAAGGGCCAATATCGTCATCACTATAACCTCATCTTGGACTTCGATATATTCATGGCATTAATAGTAATGACAGCTAACATTGAATGCTTTCCATGTACTAGACACTTTATAAAAACTTAATTGATATGGTCTCATGTAGTGCTCATACAACCTAGTTTTTTAAGTTCTATTAGTCACATCCTGTATGAGATGGTTAAGTCAGTTTGGGCTTATATCTACAGAGGTTTACTTCTTGCTCATGTGTGTCTGCCAGAGTGAGTAGCAGTCCTATTCCATGCCACCATGTAGAGCAATGGCCTCCATCTGGGACATTCGGAGTCTCATGGCACAGGGAAGAGAGATCATGGTGGGGCTATGTCATGGCTCTCAGTGCTTTTCAGCAGCACATGCCACTTTCACTCATATGTCATTGGCCAAAGTAAGACACATGACCAAGTCTGAAGACAATGGAAAAAGAAAGTATAATTCCCTCCCATGAAAGGCTGGCAAATATTTTAAGTGATAATGGTATGTGCCCCACGAGAAAGCTTAGGTATTGAGCAGTTAAGGGATTTGCCCACTGTCAAATGGCAAGTTTTTGACTCTGGTATTCCGAGCCCACAGCCTGTGATTTTAACTCTCTCCAATTCTGTGTTCTTAGGTGGAGATGATAGCCTGGACACTCACCTCGGTCAATCAGTGTGAACACTGAGCATGTTGATTGTGAACAGGAGAAACAGCACGGGATTTATGTCATGCCAAGTATTCTCAGCTGCCTCCTTGTGAAACCAGCTTCAGAAGTATTGGTAGGTCACATTGGGGACTTTGTTTTCTGTTCTATGTACAACACTGTAATTGAAATAGAATGTCTTTTTAGTTGTGTTGTGTGGGATTTTAAAAAAATGTATAAATAGTGTCCTGCACCTTAAACAAGATCCATTAGCAAAACCCAGACACTATTAGCCAGTAAAATCACATTCAGGTCCCAGATGTTTGTACACTTTTTTCCTGTGATTTCCATGATTGCCAATGAATGGTTACACCTCCTTTACCAAGCTGAATAATACATCACACTTAAACTGACACCTCACCAGAGACAGAGTGCTTCTGCAAGGCCTCAGAGAGTCCAAGCTGTTGAAAATGAATGGATATTAAAGTGAAATATTAGGCCACATAGCAGAGCATAGCTTGTTGCATAAGAATGTTAAAATGATGTTATTGGCAAGTTGGAGAACACAATAAGGAGAAAATGATTATAACAGTTACTAAAAAATAACATCTTATGAAAAATTCATTTATTACCTTAAAGGGATCATTCATAATTGTAACCATTTTTCCTTTATGGTAAGAAAAGATAAATTTTTTCTTTTCATGCTCAGGTAAGTAATTTTTTCTTTTTAAACATTTTTTCAAATCTTAGATTTATTTGCATTTCTCTAATTGATGAGAGAAATAAATTTCATTCAAATCAGCATCAAGCAAAACAAACATTTGCATATGGTATTTCTGCGAGAAGGTTCTAAAACTCCTGTTTGTTAGTGTAATTTTACAAGTGCATTTTATAGCACATAATTTTATCATAAACAGCCACTTTCCATTCAAGCATTTAAGTTATCCAAGGAACAGCTCACTGAAGTGGCATTAAAAATCCCTATAGATGCAGACTTCGAATCTTCTCCTTCTGGAAATGTATATAAACCATCAAGATTAGATGGACTTTGAATCCACATCATGTTGTATATTATTCTCCAAGTAGGTCAAACATTTTTATTTCTGAGTCAATATGTTATGGGATAACTTGTTTTCTTTTTTTAAAAAATAAGGCTACCACAGAGAACAATGCCAGGAAGTCTAAAACTACGTGTCTTAATACAGGGATCCCCAACCTCTGGGTCCCAGACCAGTATTGGTCCCAACCTGTTGGGAACCAGGCCACACAGCAGGAGGTGAGTTTGAGGGCAATGCACCTGAATCATCCCCAAAACATCCTCCCTTCCTGGGTCCATGGAAAAATTGTCTTGCATGAAACCAGTCCCTGGTGCTAAAAAGGTTGGGGGCTGCTCTCTTAAATATATCCTCTTCTCCTTTGCTAAAACAACATGCTCATTAAAAAAAAAAAGTTTCCATCATGTTTTAGATTTCCTGGGTATATGGAGTGTTAATCCAGAGCCAGCAAACACTTAGCTGCTGGTGGTGAAGATTCTGATGAAAAATGGAACAGAGTAATTATTCTCAAATTCAGCTCATGTTAGAATCACCTTTGAAGACATACAAATCCTACTCCCTGGGTTGCATTTCCAGTGTTTCTGATTTAACTGCTTTGGAATGCAGCCTGGGCACCAGGATTTTAAGGCTTTTCAGGTCACTGTAATATGTAGCTAAGGTCATGAATCATTAGAATCAGAAATGAGGGAGGAGAGAAGATTGATCAAGAGTGGGGCAGACAGGGATCTTCTGTAGATGTTAAAGGCTCAATCTGGTAGAGTTGCCTGGGACAATGACCTGTTACTCCTCCTTTCCTACCTCCTGCTGGCATCTTCCTCCTTCTTTTCACTTTTTTTATTATAATTTTTTAAATTTTATTTTTATTTTTTTAATTTTATTTTAATTGTTGTTCAAGTATAGTTTTCTGTCTTTTACTCCCATCCTAGTCCACCCCCCAGTGCTCCCCACCTCCCTTCTCTTCACTTTATCAGATGTTGAGTCCTTACTATGTGCCAGACAAAGCATGGATTTGAATCCATGCCAAAACACTCTTCATGGATTCACTGATGAGTCTTCAACACAAATATATGCTTTAGGTAAAAATATCACTCCTGTTATGTGGATCAGGAAATGATGCCCATATAGGATTAGCAACAAGCACAGTGTTGCACATTCATGATGGTTTTATGCTTGAGGTCCTCTTTTAAAGATATAGTCTAGAAATGTATTCTATTCTTTCTATAAGCCTAATATAAGTTACAAAGGTGCCCAAGTCACAGTAGGTGCTCTTTACTGAATTTTTATTTTTTGTGTTTCAACTCATGTTTCTAAACTAAAAACACTTTTGAAAGTTCAGAGAGAGAGACACTTCTCTTACCAAATGTTCTCTCTTTAGTTTCTTATTTCATAAAATCTTGCCAATAGGCAGTTTGTAGGTAGGATTAAGTATGGTTTTCTGTTCATATACAAATATCCCTAAAGGGAGAATAAACTTGTTAATAGATTTAGATATTAAATATTTTAATACAGTAACTAAATTCTCACTCTTACCTTCTCTCATTGAGATGTTATCCTAGATTCTTTCATTGAGATGAGATGGTATCCTAGATTCCACGTGGACAGGAGGAAACTGAGATAGTTAAAAGGAAAGTAGAAAGGACAGTACAAATTGTTATTTCTCAGCAGTCAAACAGTAGCAATATTGCAGAGGAATCATCTTTCTTAAGAGCACACTTGTCTTTGGAAGTCACCCTCTTAAGTCTCAGGCTCTTATTCACATATTTTCAAGAATTTTGTGCACAGTCACATTATTTTTCAATGGCATTTTGGTCTAATGCATTTCTATATATTTTATACAACAAAACTGTTTGCAGCAGGCACATAGGCTATAAGCAACAAGTAAGTTGTTAGAAAGAAAAAGAATTCTATGGAATGGGGACAAGTCTGGAAATAGTTTATAATCTAAATACTATGAGGCAATAGTGTGAATGGATTATCTATAACTACCTACTGTCTATCTTTTTTTTTTTTTTAGCAGGGGAGACTATGAGAACAAACTCATCTCTTTCAAAATTTTGTTTTGTATCTCTTTCAGAAATTTTGACATTTCAATGTTATAATTTTGTACAAATCTAGTACTAGAAGTAGGTTATTTTCATTTTCTGCATCCCCAACTGATGCTAGGAGATAGCCCGTGGTCATTTTCATCCAGAGCATAACCACACTCACTGTGCCAAATATGAAGGCACAAAATGATCTCGTGCCACTAACTGAGATTTCAGCAATGGTGTCTTTAACTATTATAGTGCCTTTAACTAAAACAAATGCTATTATGGATACAATACGAGGTCATATGATATGTCTTCTAAAATTTTTCCTCTAACTTTCTCAATTGCCAATAAAAGTCACCTTAGAAATCACTTTAGTCTGCTGGGGCTTCTGTTGTTCTAAATATTTGGAAATTCTTCTACTGTACATATTTTTTACAATTACTACATCAAAATTCTTTCCACTTTCGGAATAACAGCATAATTGATGATGTAGGGGTTTCCTTTCTTTGGAGTGCCTGAAAATGATCAAAGATAATTCCAAGATGTTATAATAAATTTGAATACTCTTTTTAAAAGATTTTATTTGTTTATTTTAATAGAAAGGGAAGGAGAAAGAGAGGGAGAGAAACATCAATGTGTAGTTGCCTTTCACACAACCCCAGCTGGGGACCTGGCCTGCAATCCAGGCATGTGCCCTGACTGGGAATCTAACCATCCATCTTTTGGTTTGCAGGCTGGCACTCAATCCACTGAGCCACACTGGCCAGGGCTGAATACTCTTTAAAAACTTCAAAATAGTCCTCTTTTGTGGAGGAGTTATCTCTTTGAATTGTCATTCTCTTTGTAAATTATGAAGGAACAGTTTCAACCCACAGAGGAAGACCTGGTTAGCATGGAGTAAAAGGGCTTCTTATTCTCTTGTAAAAAGATTAGAGAAGTATCTATGTGTGTTAGAATTCATAAATCATTTTATGTTTTTAAACTCTGTCATTGGTTGTAATAGAAACAAGGAAATAGCAGTGGCCTTGAGTCCCTCTCTCTCATTTCAACTCTCAGTCTTTAATGCAGTGTAGAAAAAGCATTTGTTGTATTCATGGGAATTCTGAGAAACACTTCTCCAGGAGATTTCAAGCTGAACTCTTTTCATTGTGCAGGGTTGTAATAGATCTGGGAGAGAGTTAAGGAAATTCCTTCTAGTCTTTATTTTCTAAATGACATGTCAGAACAGGTGTTTCCTTTGGAGCTATCCTTGATACAGAAACCAGTGTTGGAGTTTTTCTTTCCTGCAGTCCAGGCTCTAAATGGGCAGTGATGAGGACCAGCTGGTACACTGTCACCTGTCTTTTGTTGCTCTATCTTTTTAGTCCTTAATTATATAGTGAAGAGGATTTTACATACAACCAAGGATACCAAATTATTTTGATAACTAAGAGTCAATTTCATTACAGAAAATTGCTCACAACTTTAAAACTATTTCTTCTAATACAATGAAAGATTGAGTTGGGAAATAGCCAGGTGACTAAATATCCAGATGTGATTAAAATATAATGGGGTTGTGTTTATTGCATTGGATGTAAAGTGGTTTTGTAGGTAAATCCAAAAGAAGTTAAGAACCTATTTTGAACAATAAAAATTCCACAGTAATAACACTATCACTCTCTAGGGTATTTTTGAAAAGCTGCAACCTTAGGCATACCTAAGCTATGCAATGTATATAAAATAAACATAACTTCACAGTTAAGCTTGTTATAACTTACTATATATAATTGGTTTATTTATTCAATAACTATGATGATTCTTCTCAATTTATATAGTCATGTCTCTGACAATACACCATGATTTAGTTTGATTAGAAAAGTTCTGTTTCACATTTATTTATAAACTTAACTAAGATCAGTTAGCTGAAATGAGAAATGATGGTTGTATTGACAATGGCAGAGTGTGCCATTTTCAATACTTTAGGTATCATATTATTAACACTACACAGAATGAATTCATGGGGAGTCGGGGAAGCAACATGTATCCCCTGAGGACTAAGCCCCTTTGGCTTGGTGTTACTCATTGTCCTCATTGACATCTTGTCCTAATAGTAAAAAATTTAGTACCAAGGCCTTGGGAAAATATTAATTCAGTTTTATATCATTGGAGCTTGAATTTAAAAGCATTCTGTCTGAGGAGTGCTGTCAGCCAGATGGCCAGATAAAACATCCTTTCTCATATCTACCCATGAACAATAGTAACTTGACATCCATCCACAGTTACCTTTGTAGGAGCTGTGGGATACAGCTAGCAGATTTCGGAAACCTGATGCAGTCCAGGAATGAGGAGGGCTATTTTATACAGAGAGATCTGTATCCAGGAAGCTGACAAACTGACCATGGTCTTAACTGTGAACTTGGAAATATCCCTGTACCTTTGAGGACTCAGGTACAGCCAATCTGGCTTTGGTTCTGTCAATGGCACCATACACAAAGGGACCAAGGTGGACTCTGTTAGTGTATTGGGTAATAGGCATACAGACTTTGATCCTGACTGTACCATTAAATAGCTCATGACCCTCTCAATTCATCACAGATATGGTCCAGAATTCCTAGACAACACTGAAGTTTAAACAAATTACCAGTGGATAAGAGAGCCTCTGTGAAAATTCAAGAGTCAAGCAGAGAAGTTCCGTTATACTGTTGGAAAAAAGAATATTGGAGATTTGTTGCTTTAATGAAGTCAGTAAAGGCTGACAGAAGTAACTGATGTGTCAGATGGAAAGGCAGCAATGTGGGACTTCAAGGAAATATGACACCACCTGAGGAACACAACAATTTTCTAGTAACTGACTCCAAAGACATGGAGGTCTGCAATTTAAGTGATAAAAAATTCAAAATAATTGTTTTAAGGTAGTTCGATGAGCTACAATAAGACAAAGATACAATCTAAATAAATCAGAAAAAATCATGGACAAAATAAAAATTTAATAGGGAGAGAAATCATAAAAAACTACCAATAGAATCTGGAGCTGAATATATAATGACTGAAATGAAACAATGTAATAGAGAGCATAAAAGTTAGAATAGGTTACATAGGAAAATCTGTGAACTATAAGATATGACCTTGAAATATACAGTCAGAAAACAAAGATAAAAATAAATTTAGAAAGTTAAAATGAAAAAAGCATGTATAAATTTTGGTATACCATTGAGAGAAATGATCTGTGAATTATTGGAGTCCTGAAAGAAGAAGGGGGGTGGGCAGAAAGCTTATTTAAAGAAATATTGACTGAAAACTCCCAAATATGAGAAGATTATTGCACACCCTCATTCATCAAGCTAACAGGTCACCTCAAAATTTCAAGCCAAAAACAAATAATTTTCTTCAAGACTATAATAATACTGTCTAAAATAAAAGATAAAGAGAAATTAAAAACATAAAGAGAAAAATAATTGTGTACAGTAGGTCCTTTGAAAGATATCAGTGGATTTCTCAGCAGAAACCATGAAGCCCAGAAGAAAATGCAGAAATATATTCAAAATGGTGGGGGAAAAAGAGAAAGAAAATACTGCCCACCAAAAATACTTGACCTGGAAAATTGTCCTTCAGAAATGATGGCAAGAAAAACAAAAGCCAAAGAGGTTCATCACCACTATTCTTGTCTTAAAGAAAATGCTGAAAGGAGTTCTTCAAGCTGAAAGTGCAGAATGTTAGGTAGTAATATGAAAACATATAAAGTACATAACACACTGGTAAATGTTACTGTATAGTCAAATTCAGAATACTCTAATACTGTACTATAGTGATGCATTAATTGCTTAACTCTGGTATAAAGGCAGAAGACAAAAGTATTAAAATAATTATAGCTACAATAATTTTTAAATGAATACAATATAAAATGAGGTAAACCGTGACATCAAAAAAATAAAAGAAAAATAAAGTGTAAAGTTTTTGTATGTAACTGAGGTTAAGGTGTTATTACCAGTATAACACAGACTGTGACACCTGCCAAGTGTTTTATGTAAGCCTCATGGTAACCATTAAACAAAAACTTAGAACAGATAAGAATAAAGAGAAGAGGATCAAAGCATTACATTACAGAAAATTATGTATTCATAAAGGAAGATAGCAGGAAAAAAATTAAACAAAAAACATCCAGGAAAAATGATTAGTTTTTAATGGCATTAGCAAGTCTTTACCAATCAATAATTACTTTAAATTTAAATAAATTAAATTATACAATGAAGGCATAGAGTAATTGAGTGGATAAAAATGGAAGACTCAACTATGTGCTGCCTATGAGAGACTCACTTCAACTTGAAGGACACACATAGGTGGAAGAACAAAAAAAGATATTGCATGCAGATGGAGACCAAAAGAGAGCAGTGGTAGCTATACATATATCAGACAAAACAGACTTTAATTTATTAGATTTATAATGATGTAATGATAAGTGTCATTATAAAATGATAAAGGTCAGCTCATCAAGAGGTTATAACAACTATAAATATTTATGCACCCACTATTTGAGGACTTAAAAATATTAAGCAAGTAATAACAAATGTAAGGAAGAAATAGACAATATAATAATAGTAGTAGTATTACTTTGCTTTCAACAATGGAATGATCATCTGGATGGAAAATCTATAAGAAAACATTGGATATAAATTATACTCTACTAGACCTAATGGACCTAGCATACATATACAGAGCATTCTCTCCAATAGCAAAATACATATTTTTCTTAAGTGAACATGCAACATTAGGTTAAATCATATTTAAAGGTTAAATCATATAGTAGGCCACAAAACAAGCATTAGCAAATTCAAGAAGATTGAAATTATATCAAGTATTTTTCCTGACTACAAAAATATAAAACTAAAAGTCTAAAACAGGAGAAAGAAGTGAAAATTTCACAAAAATGCAAAGATTAAAAAAAAAAAAAACTCTTTGAAACAACAAGCAGGTCAAATAAATACAGAATAAAAAACCTTGAAAAAAATTAAAGTAAGATCACAACATACTAGAATTTATGGATGCAGTAAAAGTAGTTAAAAAGAAACCTAAATGCCAATCAGTAAATGAGTGTATCAAAAAACTGGTACATTTACACAATGGAATACTACGAAGCAGAAAGAAAGAAGCAACTCCTACCATTCACAACAGCATGGGAGCAACTGGAGAGCATTATGCTAAATGAAATAAGCCATGCAGTGAAAGAAAAATGGCATATGATCTCACCTGTAACTGGAACCTAATCAACAAAACAAATGAGCAAGCAAAATATAACCAGAGACATTGAAATAAAGACAAACTGACAGTAACCCAAGGGGTGGGAGAAGGGTGATAACTGGGGAAAGATGGCGAAGGGTTGTCAAAGCATATGTATAAAGGGGGACAAAAACAAAACAAAAATATGAACAAAAACAAAAGGGGGAAGGAGTGAGGGTAGGAGGTAAAGGTGGGTGGGCGGGGAAAGTGGTGGAAAGAAAATGGAGGCAACTGTACTTGAAGAACAACAAAAAATAAAACAAAAAAAAAAATCTCAATGGCATTTTTATAAAGATAGTTAAAAGACAATTTTAAATTCATATGGGGCCAGAGAAGACCTTCAATGGCCAAAACAATTCAAAGAGGAACAAAGCTAGAGACATCACACTTCCTAATTTCAAAGTATTTATATAAAACTATTGTAATCAAAATAGTATTGAACTGGCATAAAAACAGACACATGGAACAATGGAACAGAGTAAGAACAAAGAAATAATCCTGCTGCCATCCACTCAACTAATATTTGACAAAAGATGCAAGAATACTGAATGGGCAACAGACAGACTCTTCAATAAATAGCCTGGGAAAACTGAATAATCATATGCAAACAAATTAATTGAATTCCTATGTCACATCATTCACATAAGTTAACCTAAAATAAATTAAAGACAAATATAAAACTTAAATCCATAAAACTCCTAGAAGAAAACATAGGGAAAATTCCTTGACATTGGTTTTGACAGTGGTTCTTTGGTTATGACACCAAAAGCAAAAGCAAGTGAAGCAAAAATAAACAAATAGGACTATGCCAAATTTAAATATTATTAAACCATGAGAAAGAAGAAAATCTTGCCATTTTGTGACCATATGGATGGATCTTGAAAGCATATACTAAATGAAATAAGTCATACACAGAAAGAAAAATACTGTGAGATATCACCTTTCTATGGAGTCTAAAAAAGTAGAATTTGTAAAAACAATGTCAAATGGTGGTTGCCAGGGTACATGGACTCAGGGAACATGGACTGAAGGAAGTGGGGGAATATTAGTCAAAAGGGTACAAACTTCCAGTTATAAGATGAATATGGTCTGGGGATCTAATGTACAATATGGTATCTATAGCTAATAATACTGTATAATATACTTAAAATTGTGAGTAGAGTATATCTTAAATATTCACATCACACACACAAAAGGTAATTATGTATCATTTGTGGAATTTGTTTCATATGCATATAAAATCACCATGAATACCCATTAAACTTACATAAAAATAATAAAATAAATATTTGTAGAGAGTAAAAAATGCATTACATTTGATATTCTAGATTTGTAATTTCCTTTCCTAATGGTTACTAATAATACCAGGTGGAATTCTGGCAAAGATGGAGTTGTAAGTAGATATGCCGTGCCTCTCTGCACAATCAAAAGAAGGACAACAACAAATTGAGAAACAAAAATCAGCCAAAACTACCAGAAAATCAAACTGTATGGAAGTCTAACAACCATGGAGTTAAAGAAGAAACATTCATCCAGACCAGTAGAAGGGGCAGAGATGAGCAGCCAGGGAGGCCAGGACTCTTGGGAAGTTGGTGGCTGGAGGACCCAGGCAGGCAAGGCTGTGCAGACCCGGCAGTCCCACATTTGTGTGTGGATAAATCAGAAGGAGCAACAGAGGAGCAAGACAGATCATGCAACCCAGGGTTCCAGCATGGGGAGATAAAGCCTCAAAACCTCTGACTGAAAAAACCTGTGGATGTTGTGGCAGTGGAAAAAACTCCCAGTCTCAGAGGGGAGTTCTTTAGAGAGACCCACAGCGTCCTACAATGTACACAAACCCACCCACCTGGAAATCTGCACCAGAAGGGCCCAATTTGCTTGTGGGTAGCTGCGGAAGTGACTGAAAGCCAGACAAGAGTCAAGCAAGAGGCATTGTTCCATCTCTGACCCTTACCCCACATGCAGTTCCACAACTCAGTGATATAGGTTGCCCTACCCTGGTGAATACCTAAGGTTCTGCCCCTTATATGTAACAGGAACACCAAGACAAAAAATAAGGCCCAAATGAAAAAACAGATCCAAAGCTCCAGAAAAAATACAACTAAGCGATGAAGAGATAGCCAACCTATCAGATGCACACTTCAAAACACTGATAATCAGGATGCTCACTCACAGAAATGGTTGAGTATTGTCACAAAATTGAGGGAACAGTTAAGGCTATGAAAAGTGAGATGAAGGAAAATGTACAGGGAACCAACAGTGAAGGGAAGGAAACTGAAACTCAAATCAATGATTTGGAAAAAAAGGAAGAAATAAACATTCAGTCAGAACAGAATGAGGAAACAAGAATTCAAAAAAGTGAGAAGAAACTTAGGAAACTCCAGGACAACTTTAAACATTCTAACACCCAAATCATAGGGGTTCCAGAAGGAGAAGAGGAAGAGTAAGAAATGGAAAACTTTTTTGAAAAAATAATAAAGGAGAACTTCCCTAATTTAGCAAAAGAAATAGACTTCTAGGAAGTCCAAGAAACTCAGAGAATCCCAACAGGTTGGCCCCAAGGAAGCACATATCCAGGCATATCATAATTACATTACCCAAGAAGAAAGATAAGGAGAGAATCTCAAAAGCAGCAACAGAAAAGGAGAGAGTTACCTACAAAGGAGTTCCCACAAAACTATCAGCTGATTTCTCAAAAGAAACTTTATAGGTGAGAAGGAGCTGGAAAGAAGTATTCAAAGTCATGAAAGGCAAGGCCCTACATCTAAGATTACTCCATCCAACAAAGCAATGGAAGGGCAGATAAAGCACTTCCCAGATAAGGTGGAGTTAAAGGAGTTCATCATCACCAAGACCTTATTATGTGAAATGTTAAAGGGATTTATCAAAGAAAAATAAGAAGATGAAAACTATGAACACTAAAATGGCAACAAATCCACAGCTATCAACAACCGAACTCCAAAATGCAAAAACAAAAACAAACTAAGCAAACAACTAGAATAGGAACAGAGTCACAGAAATGGAGATCGCATGGAGGGTTATCAATGGGGTGGGGGAGGAGGAATAATGGGGGGAAAGGTACAGGGAATAAGAAGCATAAATGATAGGTACAAAATAGGGGGAGTGTGGGGGGTCTCCGCTCGCAGGGCCCCCCAGTCCGCCATGGATGAACATAATGCTACCAAGACACGATTTGCTTGGGGAGGAAAGGGGCTAGTCTCTCAAGGAAAAAAGGCCACAAGTCCTTACCTCAATGGTATTTATTAGGTTCACAACACACAGAGATACAGGTAAAGCTCATCAATCAATGTCAGTCCGTAAGGCTCAAACAATAGATAACAAAGAACTCTGAGGGCCTATTTTGAGTCAGGGTCAGATAGCTAAAGAGCCATAAAACTTTGAGGAACAAACTCACTTCTTGCTTGGATCCTTATTTAATTGAGAGCATTCTAAACAAAAGCAGGTTTCACAGTATTTTACATATTCTTTTTTATGCCTGATTATCTAGGAAACCACTCTAGCCGGCAGAGGACTGTACTCCCTCCCCATCAAGATTCAGGCTTAAGAGGATTAGAGCCAGGAAATGTTTCTCCCGGAGGTTCT
This sequence comes from Carollia perspicillata, assembly GCA_004027735.1. Taxonomy (NCBI): domain Eukaryota; kingdom Metazoa; phylum Chordata; class Mammalia; order Chiroptera; family Phyllostomidae; genus Carollia; species Carollia perspicillata. The sequence goes on along the minus strand of PVKM010000923.1, from coordinate 48,504 downwards.
CCCAGACAGAAAGGGGACTCAAGCTATGTCAAAATAGCCAGGGGGGTGAAGGTCCTTTGCCCTCACTTGCTGAACCCCCCTAGTCCTTTCTTGATGGCCTCCCACATGATCATGTCTGCTTGGGTTGCCTCTCCTCTGAGGGGTCGTACCCATAGACTCTGACTAACTGGACAAGTGTTGGGGGCTAGAGATGGCAGAGACAGCACTCTTGCCAGGGACATAAAAGCTTAGTTTCTTTAGTGGCTCACAGTCCGGAGGTCACTCACTCACTCAGCCTTAGCAACGGGGTGGGGGTGGGGGGCAGTTACAACTCCTGAAACCAGACAGAGTGGTTCCCAACAGGGGAGGTTAAGAATAGTATAGGAAAGGGAGAAGCTAAAGAACTTATATGTACAACCCATGAACATGAACTAAGGGGTTGGGGGAATGCTGGTGGGAGGGGGAATGTAGGGTGGAAGGGAACAATAGGGGAAAATAGGACAACTTTAATAACATAATCAATGAAATATAATTTAAAATTAAAAAAATAATAATGCCAGATGGACAATACAATGGTACTTTGTTAAGCTTTCTCATAAAAAATGCTTTGAAAATTTAAACCTGGCATTGAAATTCAATGAGCTCCCATGGGTCAAAATGAGAGTTATACTAGTGGACAATAGTTATATTCTAAATTTGTGGAGAAACTCTGAGAGACAAGGAATAGAAAAATTCAGTTCTTTTAGGTAAGAATTAGGCCATCTGTTAAATTACTAATTGAAAAACATTTTTGATATAGAAGTTTTATCCTACTTTCTTAGCACTGAAATACTTTGAGGCTCTTAAATTTGAGTACATGAGTCAAATTCAATATAATTACAATACAAATGATTAGAATATGTCAGTTTTCTATAGGCATTATTGTATCTGTAAATGCAATAAACAGTAAATTTTAATTACAGAAGCTTGTCACATGAAAAATATTTAGGTTATGGTAATGCTATCATTTTAACAAGTTTTCAGCTGTTTATTTTGAGGATGCTCACAACCAATGTTTGAAAATACATATGGTTTTAAAATTTATTCCAATACTAATTTTTGTATTATATTTTAGAGGAAAATGCTCCATTTCATGTTTAAAAATATCATTTATGGGTTTGTAAAAAAAGTGTTTTCTGCATAGATTGGGCAATTAAATAAAGTTGTAAATATTCTAGAGTTTACTAACACTATAAAATTCTTAAATCATACAAATTCTCCTTGCCCCTGGCAATTGTCTTTGACAGTGGCAAAACTGAGTTTTTGGTGGGGAGGGGTCTTGAATTGGGTTCAGCATCTCAGCTAATTGGAAGTCAATACTTGTGATATAGTGTATTTTTAATATTTTATTTCTTTTTTTTATTTTTAGACAGAGGGGAAGGGAGGGAGAAAGGGAGGGAGAGAAACATCAATGTGTGGTTGCCTCTCACATGGCCCCTATTGGGGACCTGGCCCGAAACCCGGGAATGTGCCCTGACTAGGAATCGAACCGCGACCCTTTGGTTCACAGCCTGCACTCAATCCACTGAGCTACACCAGCCAGGGCAGTATAGTGTGTTTTCAAAGTGGCCAAGATGGCAGGTGGCCCTAATACAAACTGAAAGCTAACAGACCCAGTTTGGGCATGTTTGAAAGTAGCACTTGAAATGCAAAAGGAAAATGGACAGAATTCTTTTACTCTGACAATGACAGTATTTTACATACATCTTTTTTCATTTGGAGAGAAAACCTGGGGCATATGCCTTTCAGCTAATAGTCTCTTATTAAAGCAGAGCCTCCTTCCTTTAGTACCTTTATTGTCTCCTCTGCTGTATTTGGTCTATGGTTTATATATGCAATCTTTCAATTTTAAAGTGTTTTTATGATCTTGTAGGGCACTTAGGTCATAACAATCATTCCTCGTTCTCCCTGACAAAAAACAATAATTTTCTGGCATTTCTTTTCTCTCAGTTATCTCTACAGCACAGTTTAGTTTCTAACCAACCAGGATATAATTAAACTGTGGAGAGGAGCCTCTCACACCTGTGACTCAGTCTCACAGTTCTAGGAGGATAAATGTAATCAGCCAGACAGGGCAGCAGGAGTCTGAGCTTTGTTACTTGTGTCAGAGACACCAAGGGCTATTGCCTTTTATTTGCTTGCTCAGAATGTGAATGAGACATGACAGGCAGCTGGCAGACCAAATTCTCTTTCCTCTCAAGCAGGTATCCTATGGCTTTTATTGGGAAGGATGATTCCATTAATTTAACAAGAAATTTTGACAAGGTCACAGGAACCTCCTGTGGCTATTTTGTAAGAAAATGAGAATTATAATACATGTGAGGGTTCAGGATTAATTGACCACCAATCCCCTGCCTTGGCATGTATGCCTGTGTTCATCACTAGAGGTCTGGAAACATATTTCACAGTGTTCATTTTACTTTGATGACAAGATAGTCATGAAGGTGATCAGCTCTTTAGGTTTTTCCTTAGTAACAGTGCAACATGCTAGGTGTTTCTTTGTCTTCTGGAGCCTACACATTTTGTTAGCAAGAATTAATATAATCATGCTATATCTCACATCATATATAAGGCATGTAGTAGACATTGGGAAAATGTTGATTAACCAAAATGGTTATTTGACAGACTTATGACACTGTTGGTTTTATTAAATGACTAGGAGTATTGCATTGTTACCACCACTCCAGTACGTGAAATATCTTGGGATGTCTCCGGACATTTCTGGTAGTTCATTTGATTTCAATATATCCTTTAGCATACTCCCACCCTTCAAACAGATGGAAAAATCTGAGTATTTTCAATAGTATCATTTGGAGATCAAATGCTATTTAAGGAAATGTAAATGATTAAGAATTTTCATTTTTAAAGAATATTTTATTTATTTATTTTTAGAGAGAGGGGAAGGGAGGGGGAAAGAGAGGGAAAGAAACATCAATGTGTGGTTACTTCTCACACATCCCCAACTTGGTGACCAGGCCCACAACCCAGGCATGTGCTCTAACTGGGAATCTAACTGGCAACCCTTTGGTTTGCAGGCCGGCACTCAATCCCCTGAACCACACTAGCCAGGGCAAGAATTTTCTTTTTTATCTAAATACATTTTATTGTATGGCAGTCACAACTTCTTGTCAGGCATCTATCAGTTCTAGGAGATAACATTTTAGATCAGTAGAGTTTTCCAATATTTTACTTGAAGCCTACAATTATCTATGTGCACAGAAATGCCGATTTTCCAAATAAAGATTAAAAAAAGATGCCCAATTTCATCAATTGTAATTATTACTTGCAACTTAGTAGTTGATTTGTCATGATTTGCATGTGTATTTTATGTGTGTGCAAACATCAACACTGTTTTTTCATTTTTACTTTATTATAGTTATATATTTTTAATTTTATTTTAATTCTTATTCAAGTACAGTTTTTTGTCTTTTACTCCCATCCCAGTCTACCTCCCAAGTGCTCCCCACCTCCCTCCCATTTCCACCCCCCTTAGTTTTTGTCCATGTGTCCTTTATACTTGTTCCTATAATCCCTTCCCTTTTTCCCCTGAAATTCCCTCCCCTCTCCCTTCTGGTTACTGTCATTTGTTTTCTATTTCAATGTCTTTGGTTATGTTTTGCTTGCTTGTTTGTTTTGTTGCTTAGGTTCCTGTTAAAGGTGAGATTGTATAGTATTTGTTTTTTACTGCCTGGCTTATTTCACTTAGCATAATGCTTTCCAGTTCCATCCATGCTGTTGCAAAGGGCAGGAGCTCCTTCTTTCTTTCTTTATTTTTTTACTTTAAATTGTATGTGTACTAAAATAAAGAAATAAGTAAGGGATTTTTTTTGCTAAGTACAAATTCTTGCTTTACTGCTTTTTACATTACATGAGTTAATACCAATCATAATTTTTGTGGTAGTCTGTAGTTTGTATTAATTTGTCAGGAACATAGGTCTGTGTGTTTCACAGTGAGGAAACTGACATTTCAATGTTCAATTTGTTTGATCAAGGTCATGTAGCTGGTGAAGCTGAGAAGTAGACCAAGGCTGTTTCCACTAGACTCTGATGACAATACTCTCTAAGTTTACCTGGAAGCATTAACTTCTCAATCTCTTAGTTCTTAGGTGTTGGATTTTTAAAAGTGTTTTGGAATTCCTTTAAGACAGTCGTCCGGTCTTTGCTGAGTGTGAGAGTCCTGTGACTCTCCTGACCTGCGCAGGCACCCTGACTGCGCTACCAGGTCTGCTCTAGGGCCCTGTGGGGTGCTGGCGAGTGCCCAGGAGGGCTGGGGAGGGCTGCAGCCTTGCTTGGCAGGAGGTGATGTACTTATTTTAACAGTCATTTACTCGACTATGGACAGTTTGTTTCAGAGGCTACCTCCCTGGAAAAAATTCCAGGAGATTCTTTTTGTTTGTTTGTTTGTTTTAATTTGGTTACAGGAGAATATACAAATGAAGAAAATTCAATAACTCTAGGGAGGAAAGAAGAATCTTGAGGAGAAATGGTTCCCTTTCTTCCTCATAGAGATTACTGATTTTTTTAAAAATGAGAACATTAGATTTGAATTCCATCCCAATACTAAGGGTGAGAGAGTATCATCTCTGACAAGTTGTACCTCTGCCCCCGGGCTGGCCATCAGTCCGGCCTGTTGCCAGGCCCTTAACCTCTCCATCTTTGATACAGAATTCGCATGGGATGTAGCACAGATGTAACTGTCGGGGGATAAAAGGTGAAAGGCCCCCTCATTTCCTGGCACTGGGATATTGTGGAATCTTGAGTTGTAAGAGAACATTTCGAAGTTTTCTAAGCGATTTTCCGCTGTTTCATTTCTAATACAGACTGTCCTAATGAGCTAAGAATATGCTCTCTTTTGAGTTCAGCCCACATGACTAGGAGGAGGCCAGTAGTCCTCGTGACTCTGTGCTCTTCTCCACAGCTAGTTAATCCTCGGATTTTCTGAAATGCACATTTTTAGGGATGTAAATGGTAGTAGATGCCATTTTTAAGCACCTACTGTGCTAATTATTTTACAGAAACAATCCCATTTAACTCATGTTTACATGTTTATGAGGTGGATGTTTTTAAAGGAGGCTAAGATTCAGAGAAAATATCATGTTTGTTGCTTATCACATTTTACAAGCTGCGGAGCTGGATTTCCAGCCCAGGTTTGTCCTACTGAAAAGACCATGCTCTATCATGTTATGCTGTTTGCATAAACTTAGTTTTCAGAAAGCTGATGTTTTATTTTTCCCATAATTCTCTTACATTTGTTTCCAATTGAAGTGACATGTAATTGCTATTCACACTTTAGTAACAAACAGTGCAATTTAGATTTTGGCTAAAATGTTTATGTCTGAGTGGATATTTTCATGCTAAGCCTAAAAAATAATTTAATAACCTCCAATTTAAATCTAGAAGTCCAATAAAGCCAAACCTGTGTATATCATCATTTTTAATTTTACATCCTAACTGTGTCCTTCTATCAGCGCTGAGATGTTTTATATTAGAATGCAGGATGACTTTCACTTAGAGAGTCAATCTCCCTAACTCTCTTTATATCTACCCTGACCTACAAGTATTACTGTTTGTGGTCTGAGGAGGGAGAAGAAATTTTCCTGCATGTTTCAGAAACATTTTTATTTAGTTATTTAAAAAATATTTTATTTATTTATTTTTAGAGAGAGGGGAAAGGAAAGAGAAAGAGTGGGAGAGAAACATCAATGTGTGGTTGTCTCTCATGTGTCCTCTACTGGGGACCTGGCCTGCAACCCAGGCATGTGCCCTGACTGGGAATTGGACCAGCAACCCTTTGCTTCACAGGCCCATGCTCAATCCACTGAACTGCACCAGCCAGGGCCAGAAACATTTTTAAACTTTGTTTACTAAAGTTTTGAATGGACTTGGATTTTGCCATTTGAGCATGTTTAAACTACATTAGTGCATTTATATCCTACCACATCAATCTGGTCGTATTCCCTGAGGATATGAGGCTGCCCTGTTCCCAGGGCTTCGTCCGTGTGTTTTTCTATGCCAGAAATGCTCTTCCCCTTGGTTCATTCTGAAGAATATTTATTCCTTCTTCAAATTTCTGCAGAAGTATTAATTCCCTGATCACCCTTCCACTTTCTTTATCCCACCTCTGTTTTCTATTATATCTGCATATACTTGTGGGTCTGTGTATTTCGGAGTGCATGCATTCATGAATTGACATAACAAATAATTACTCTGGTACACTTTGGTATAAACAGAAACCATTCCTTCTTCCTCCCTGAATCCAAGAACCAAGCACAGTGTATAATGCACAGTAGTCACCAGATAGGTTTACCAACTAATACTAAATAGTCTAAATTTCAGGATTATATTATTAAATTGGCTTAAGAGGTTCTGCTTTCACCAAAAATGTACTTTACAAGGAAGCAGATTATGTAAGATTCATATTTTATTGAGATGGCTAGAATATTGAAGAAATTATGCTGTCATCCTTTATTATGCAAAGTCTAATTTTTGTTGCCTACTTCTGAGTAACAAAATTTTATGGTTTGTTAATTTAGGAACTTAAAAGGAAAAAATAGCTAGGATACTGAATAAATGACAAAACCATTTCAGCTGAATTCAAGTGTCTCTTGACTTGGACAGTATTCTTGTCTAGTCAGTTAACAAAATGTTTTAAAGAGGAAGAGATATTATTTTCTTCTGTATATGTTTTTTGTATGCTAATGAGGTAAAAATTATTGCCTAGAGCACTCACAGAAAATGCATTGCTTCCTTTGAAATATAGCTTTAATGTCTGCAGGGAGGTTCAGTAAAGACCCAGTGCTGTATGACTCTAGACAGGCATGGGCAAACCAGATCCTGTAAGCCTAATCCAGCCTATCACCAATTTTTGTACAACCTACAAGTTAAGAAATATTTAAAAAATTGTAACTGGTTGACAAATGACAGTATTTTATGGCATGTGGAAATTATATAAAATTCAAATTTCAGCACGTATAAGTAACATTAGAGTAGAACACAAACGTGGTCATTCATTTACATGTTGTTTGTGGTTGCTGTTATGCTGTAGCAGTACGGCTGAATAGTTTTCATGGAGATAGTAAGGCACACATCTCTAAAATATTCACTGTCTGGCCCTTTGCAGAATGTTTGCCAATCTGTCCTCTAAAAGACATGCTTCTCCTTTGCCAATTTATGTTGGGAGAAATACACAATCAATCAATACCTTCAAGCTACAGTGGCCAGTCGCTGCTCTGGATCTTATATCATTCTATGAGAAATCAGTGTGATTCAGTTCTGCAGTTTTTGGGTAAGTCTAGCATGTGTCATAAACACAAAGTTTAAACATGGTCTCCTTTCTTGTTTGTCTTTCACATATTAATAAGTAAGAACGAATGGAAAATAATCCTACAAGGCCCATTAGTATGCCAGAGAGATAATAGAAAATTTTAAACCAAATTATTTAAATTTCTAATAATTCACTAATTATTCTCAGTTGTCATTCTGCTTTGTGCTTATTAAAATATGTTTGTAACTTCAAGAAAAGGGTGGATGTAGATTGGAACATGAAATGTAATATTTGGCTTTGACTTTAAAACCATATTTTCAGATAAAAACATCTGTGCAGTCTGTTGCTTTTGGTTTGTAAAAATGAGGTTTTGCTGAGAAAAAAGTTTTATAAACCAATCTCATGTCTGAACTTTAAGAAGATAAAAATAAAGACTCAAGACTTACTACTTTTTTTTTTTTGGCTTTTTGCTATCAGTTACTTAAGGAGAGCATGTACACAATCACAATTTCTATTAGAAAAGGAAGGAGAACTAAGAAGCATCTCTGTTGTTAAAGGGTGGTAGTAGTAACACAAAGGAGTGATAGTATGAAAAAAAGCAAGGCAGGAATTTACAGCTTATGGTAATATCTTTATTGTGTTCATTACCCCTTCTCCTAGGCTTTAACGCGTGGTTAGGTGGTAGAAACATTCAGTTAAGTTTAGGGAAATGAAAGAGCTGGAGTCTTCCCCATTCCCCAGCCCACCAGCAACGCTGAGTCCCTGTGGCCTCATGGCACCACGTTCAACATGGCAGAACCCAGCACATATTGTGCCCATGGACAGAAAACTGGCAACCTGGCCTGGGGAAATCTTTCTGCCCTCTTATGCAGCACAGCAGGGACCATTAGAAGCTCCAGTGATTTTTTTAATTTTTTTTTATTTTAGTTGTTGTTCAAGTACAGTTTTCTGTCTTTTACTTCCTTTTACTTCCATCCCAACCCATCCCCCTAGTGCTCCTCACCTCCCTCCCCTTACCACCCTCCTTAGTTTTAGCCATGTGTTCTTTATATTTGTTCCTGTGACCCCTTCCCCTTTTCCCCTGAAATTCCCTCCATAAGCAGATCAACATAACACTGTAAAAGCTCTGAAAATTAAACTGCAATTGGAACCATAGCAGACAAAGTAGATCAAAGTTCATGTGATAACCCTGGCCTATGTAACTCAGGGGATTGAGTGCCAGCCTGCACACTAAAGGGTCACTGGTTCGGTTCTCAGTCAGAGCATATGCCTCGGCTGTGGGCCAGGTCCTCAGGGTGGGGCGCATGAGAGGCAACCACACATTGACTTTTCTCTCCCTCTCTTTCTCCCTCCCTTCCCCTCTCTAAAAATAAATGAATAAAATCTTTTAAAAAATCCATGTGGTAAACCTAAACAGAATGAGTTTCTATTAAAATCAAAGATTTTAATAAAATCTGGAGCCTTTAGTATAATAAACAATATGTCCAGGATACCTTAAAAATCACTTGTCATAAGAACCAAGAAAACAAAAACGTGAATGAGAAAAATATTGACACCAACACTGAGATGAATTAGATATTAGAATTATCTGATAAGAATTATAAAGCAGACATTATAAAAATGCCTTAACAATCAATTATAAATCTTCTGAAATAAATGAAAAAGAGATCTCATAAAAATTAAGGTTGTAAAATATTATAAATAAAAATTATAGAACTGAATAACAAAATAACAAAAATAAAAAATGTGCTAGACGAGCTCGTAGTAGCGTTCTTTGTTTTAAACCACACAAATTTATTGAAAGAAATGGTAAAATTGGAAGAAAAAAACTAAACAAAGGTTTTGCAAAAGGATTAGTGAAATATATATATATATGTGTGCTTGGCATAATGACCTGGGGAGAGTCATCCCATGGCTATGGGGAAGGTAGCCCAAACTCAGTTCTTAGGACTCACCCAGGATGAACATGTAAGAGAGCTATTCTGTCATGTCAGTGTCTAGGGCCCTTATTTCGCACAGGTTTGTGACATGGTCACTCAATCCTTTCATGAACTTGGCCTTTTTGAACAGGTAATGACTCTCCAGGAAGTCATACAAATGGGTATTGCTCTTGTTTGTGGAGAGCTGGTACAGATCTCAGGGACTTGTGAAGTGATGAAAAAATATCTGACAATTATATCATCAGATTCACAGAAAGAGAAGAGAAAGAGAGTGAGATTGAAAAAGTATTTAAATAAATATGGCTGAAACCTCCTCAAATATGGGGAAGCACACAAATCTACATATCCAAGAAGCTGAGTGAACCCCAAACAGAATAATTCCAAAGAAATAAAAGTCAAGACACATCATCAGTGAACTTTAAAAACTGAATATATTAACAAAATCTTGGAAGTAATCAAAATTAAACAGTATATTACTCCAAGGGAACAATAATTCAAATAACAGTGTATATATAATCTAAAACAATGGAGCCCAGATGGAAATGACATGGTATTTGTCAATGTTAAAAGAAATGTCAACAAATACTTCACCTCATAAAACTACCCTTTAACAATGAAGGAAAATAAAGACATTTAAAACTATATAAAGTTAAAAGAATTTGTCTCTGGCAGACCCACACTCAAAGATTAGCTGAAACAATTTTTACAAAAAGAAATGAAATAAAAGAAGGAATCTTGAAGCATCAGGGAAGAAGAAGAAACCAATAGAAAGATCAGAATTATGATAATATACAGTAGACTGTCCTTTTTTCAGATGCGTTCAATAAATCATTTGGTGATTGAAGCAATTATTATGACATCAGGTAACACCCAAGGCAATAATATTTAAAAGTGGGAAATGAAAGGGGAGCTAAATCAAAATGTGATTTCTATACTTAAAATGCTAGTATTAATAGACAGTTTTGTCACAAAAGTATATTGTAATACCCAAAACTGCCACTACAAAAACTAAAAAACACTAAGAATAAATTAGGCTGTAATACTAACAATAGTTCTAATAATCTTTTGGAATGCAAGAAAAGTAAAATAGAGACAAAAATCAGAGGAAATAAATAAAAAACAAGAAATAGAAACAAAATAAATGTGTTAAGTGATAACATACCAGTAAGTATTTAAGTTGAAATAGTATAAATACACCAATCAAAAGATTAAGATAAACAAAGTTGATAAAAGCAATAACCCAGCTCTACTATCTACATGAAACACATTATAAATATAAGGATATAGGCAGACTGAAAACCAGGGATCAAAAAATGTGTAGTATTCACACATTAATAAAGTAACAACAATGAAAACAAACCATGAGTGACATATTATTACTTAACGAAGTAGACTTTAAAGCAAAGAAAAGTTACTAGAGATGTAGAAAAATATTGCATAATCATCCATCAAGACATAATAATTTTAAATTTGTGTACACTAAACAAGAGAATCTCAAACTATAAGAAACAAAAACTAAGGGAGCTGAAAAGAGAAGAAGGAAAAACACAACGAAAGTTGTGGATTTTAGCCCTCTTCTTTCAGAAAGTGATAGGACCACCAGACAGAAAATTAACAAGGATATACAAAATACAAATAACATAATCAACCAATGGGAACTAAATGACATGTATTGAACACCTCACTCAGTATCAAGACTACATAATTATTTGAAATAATCATGAAGCATTCGCCAATATATATCTTGGGCTATATAACATACCTTAACAAATTTAAAATAACTGAAATTATACAGAGTATGGTCGATGATCATAATGGAATCAAACTAGCAATCAATAACAAAGGATAATAAGAAAATCTCTAAACATGTACAAAACAAGTGATATACTTCTAAGTAGTTGAGAGGTCAAAAGAGAATTCTTAGAATAAAATTAAAAATACATAGAATTGAATAAAATAGAAATATAATGTGTCAAAAGTTATGGAACATAACTACAACAATGCTAAGAAGAAAATTTATAGCACTAATTGCTTACTTTAGAAACAAGGAAAGTACTCAAATTAGTAATGTATGTTCTTATCTCCAAGAAAAAAATTAAGAAAAGAAGAAAAAAACCTCAAAGCAAGAAGGAAGGGAGTAATTAATATAACAGCAGAAATCAAAGAATTTGTAAATAGGAAAACAACAAAACAAAAAGCTGGTCTTTAAGAAAAATAAATTTGATAAGCCTATAGTAAGACTTTCAAAACATAAAATGAGAGAAGAAACAAATCACCAATGTGAGGAATGAAATAGGGGATATCACTATAGATCTTATAGCCATTGATAAGATGATAAGGACATACTATGAACAACTTTATGATCATAAAGTTGACAACTTAAAGGAATGGATTGACTTCCTTAAAAAGTTAACCTAAACTGAATAGATAATCTGAATAGTGCTATAATATCAAAAAATTAGATTCATATTTAGTAGCTCACTAAAAAGCAATGATTGTTTCACTGGAGAATTCTATCAAATATTTAAAGAAAAATAAAACCAATTTACACAATATTTTCCAGAACATAGAAAAGGGCACGCTTCTCAACTAAGCACAAAGCTAGCATTTCTCTGATAGGAAAACTAAAGACAGCAAAGGCAAACAAACAAACACTGCAGACAAATATCTTTCATAAACTTAGAGGCAAACTTTCTCACAAAATGTTATTAAACTGAATAGAACATTATACAACAGCAATTACAAACTATAGGCAAGTGGGATTTATAGTGGTTATGAGAGGTTGTTAGTTCAACATTTGAAAATCAATACATACTTTCTACCATTTCAGCAAGTTGAAGAAAATAAGTCATATATCAATGAAGAAAAAGCATTTAACAAAAATCCAACACTAATTCATAATAAATTAAATGGAAAACCTTTAGCAAGTTAGCAAGTTAGGAGGAGAGATGAATTAGCTCTACAAACAAAGCAAAACAAAACTGCCAACAACCCTAACCCCTACAATGGATGTCATGGTTGATGGTGAAAGACTGAATGATTCCCCTTAACATCAAAAACAAGGCAAAGATGTCTACATTGACCATTTTTACTCAACATAACTCTGGAATTCCTGGTCATTGTAAAAAGAGACAAAAATAAATAAGTAAAAACACATAGTTTGAAAAAGAAAGTATAAAATTATCACCATTGCAGATGACACAATTTCTATGTAAAAAATCCCAAGAACTCTACAAAGTCTCCTTGAAATAATAAATGAGTTCAATAACATCACAGGTTACATGATTAATAAAAAAATCAATGTTATCTATATATTAACAAAATTGTAGAAACCAACATTAAAACCATAGTACCATTTACAGTTGCTCTAGAGAAAATGAAAATACTTAGATATACACTTAAAAAACACAGGATATTTTGATGAAAATAATAAGATGTTTATAAAAGAAATCAAGCAAGACCTAAATGAAGGGGAGACATACAGTGTGTAATGGATTGAATCACTCAACACAGTAAAGATGCTAGTCCTCACAAAGTGATCTATAGGTGATTTTTAACACAATTTCTGTCAAAACCCCAACAAAGTTTTGCCTAAAGATATAGACAAGTTTATTCTAAAATGTATAAGGAAAGGGTAGTTAAGACCACAATCTTGACAAAGAGTAAAGTGGAAACAATACCTACATTGATATTAAAGCTTCACATATGAGGTCTGTTCAGAAAACATCCAGCCATTGCTAATGTAATGAGAATAGTTTGCATGGCGTTGATGTAACATGGCAGCCAAGGAGAGTGGACTGGAATATGCATGTGTGAACAATGACGACTTCACTCTACTAGTCAGTGGGGGCAGTAGATGCTTTTGAGTGAGCACATGTACCATGTGGCTATTGCATTCAAAATGACTGAATGAGTACAGCAATGAATCTGCATCCAATTTTATGTTACATTCCTCTGTGGAACCTATTTGGATGATTCAGAAGGCCAGAGTTATGGGCAACTGATGATTGGCAGCTTCATCAGGACAATGCTTCCAATCATGCATCACATCTCCTGCAGAATTTTTTTCTTGAAACATCAAATCACCCATATGATTCAGCCCCTCTATAGCCCAGAATTGGCACCCTGCAACTTTTGGCATTTCCCAAAACTAAAATAACCTTTGAAAGGGAAGAGATTTCAGACCATTGATGAGATTCAGGAAAATATGATGGGGTAGCTGATGGCAATTGGCAGAATTGTGTGAGGTTGCAAGGTGCCTACTTTGAATGGGACTGAGGCATCATTGTTCATCATTGTACAATGTTTCTTGTATCTTCTTCAATAAATTTCTCTATTTTTCATATTACATGGCTGAATACTTCATGGAAAGATCTCACATAGATATGGTAATCAAAAACAGTATAGCCCTGGCAGGATACAGCCATAGATTAATGGAACAGAATAAAGAAGCTTGAAATTGACCACTGAAATATGCCTAATTGCTTTTGATAAATGTGCAACAATTATATTCAAGAAGGATCATCCTTTCATCAATGGTACTGGTGCAATTGGACATGCATAGGCCAAAAAGCCAAATTTCATACCTTATATAAAATTGACTTAAATTAATTACAGATATAAATGTAAATATATAAGCCTATAAAATTTTAGAAAAATGAAGGAGAAAATCTTCAGTATCTCAGACTCAATAAATAGTTTTTAGACATAACTCTAAAACCCCAATCCATAAAATGACATATCAATAAATTGGACCTCAACAAGATGAAAACCTTTGCTATGTGCAAGCCCATTTGGAGCAAATGAATGGCAAGCTACATAGCATGGGAGAACCACATCTCTGACAAAAGACTAGTGGCTAGAATAACTAACTCTCAAATCTCTCAAAACTCAACAGTAAAAAACAAACAACTTGAGTATAAATAAACAAAAGACATGTAGAATTTTACTAAAGATGTATAGTGATCAAATAAGCATATTAAAATGTTTATCATCATTAGTCATTAAGAAAATGTAAATTAGTACAACAGTGAGCTATGTCTGTGCACCCATGAAATGGCTAAAATATAAAATAGCTACAAACCCAAATGCTGGTGAGGATAGAAACAAACTGATTACTCACACATTGCTAGGGGGAATGCAAAAGAGCATATTTACCTTGAAACAGTTTCTTACAATATTAAATGTGGAAGTGCTATAAGACCCAGAAATTATACTTCTTGGCATTAATCCCAGTAAAATGAAGATTTTATATTTACACAAAACTCTATATATACATTGTCAGCAGCTTCATTTGTGAAACTTACAAACTGTAAACAGCTCAGATGTCCTTAATAGGTGAGTGGTTAAACAAATATAATACACACATACAATGAAATACTACTTAGCAATAAAAATGAATAATCTATTAACACATGCAACAATTTGAACTCCCCATGGAATGATGACAAACGATAACAACAAATAAAACCCAAAACAGATTCCCAAAAACCAAGCACACACATACACAAAAATTCATGTGATTTCACCTATGTAACATTTCTTAATAAATTTTACAAGTGGAAGACGGATTAGTAGATACCTAAGGTTCAAGATACAGAGGTAAGTGTGGGAGGGAAGTGGGTGTGGTATAAAACAACAACACAAGGGTCCTTATAATTCATGAACCCTTCAGCACCTTGACTTTGGTGGTGCATTTATGACCTACACAGGTGACAAAATTGTATGGAACTTATACACATAATATAAATATAATGGATTGTATCTATATCAATGTTCTGGTTATAGTTATACTACAGGTTTGCAAAATGTTATCACTGGAAAAATCTGGGAAATGTGTATAAATGATCTCTTTGAATCATTTATTACAAATGTATATGAGTCTTTAAATAATTTCTCAAAGTTTTCAATTAACAGTATTCTGAGACATTAACAGTCATTGCAGATAACTGTTAAAAAACTCTGCAGTGTAGGACCCTTTCCCAACACCCAAGGGTGTAGACTGTGTCAGTCTCCTCCACTGTCAGTAGTAAGTGCCAACACAGTTACCCAAAGTGCAGGCAGGATCAATCTGTGTCTCAGTAGGTACCGTGCTAGGTGTTCATTAAACAGGCTCAGATCAGTCCGGAGAGACACCTAGTGACACCAGGAAGAACCAGATGCTTCGTCCTTGGAAGCTGGGTAAAGATGCTCTCCTCACCCTTTCCTAAACTTGGACCTTTGTCAGAATGAAAGAACACTTAAGAGAAAAGTGGAATTCAGTTTTAAAATGTAAAGGTATATACTTGCATATCTGACTCATAGTTTACAAGTTTCAACCTTACATTCAAAACAATTTTATTGTATTGAATGTATTTGAATATGGAGTTTATAAGAAATGAAGAAGCTGTTAAATCTTAATAGGTCAGTTTGCCCTAAGTAGATGCTTCAGAGCAACCTAGGCAATCTGCCTCATCCCTTTACATGACCATGTTCTTGAAGACAAGGAGACAAGTGGTTGAAGAAAAGGAAACAAATGGTCAAAATCCAGAAAATTTCTTTCCACAAATTACTAAAGCTCAACTGAGGTAAATGCATCCCCTTAGTCATAAATTAGACTGACAGTCCTTGTACTGCAAGTAACTGGTGCAGAACCACCTGCAGCAGAGCTGTGGCTGGATAAGCAGAGCTGAATTTTGAGCTATCTTGGGACATCTAACCTAAATACATGGGGCACTTTCTAAATCCATATAACATAAGTTTAAACTGAAATTTCTTTTTCACTGTCTCAAGGGATCCAGAAGCTTTATCAACTTCTGCTAAATAATGTAGTAAGAATTTCACTCTTTTAAAATATTTTTAACATAAGCCTGAATATTCAGTTAGTAGAAATAATGTCTAGTCTAATGGTTCCTAAACTTTTGTTATTTTCCCCCTTTGATCTCATATATTAAGCTATTTCTTTCTTTCTTTGTATATAATTTTTAGGGCCATATATTACTGAGTGTGCAATAAAAGTATTTCATAGCTATTATCCAATGTCTATTAGGTTTTTAGAAGTCACTGGGCCTAGTTTTTGGAGCTCCATCACCATATTTTTTGATTCCTTGAATCCTGGAAATCACAGTATTAGAGCCACAGTTGCACTAGATGCTTTCTTGCCTAACACTGCCCGAGTCACCCTCATTGGCATGGCCACAGTAACATCAAAGCCACATTGTAGAGTTGTAGGATTTCCCCATAGAAGACCCACTTTACGAACAGGTATTCACTATGAGCTTCACAGGAAGTTTGTCTACTGGTCATCTCTGCTCTATCCAGAGTATGGCAGGGGCCCAGATAGGATGCACTTAACATTGTGTTTTTCAATCAGCTGGCTTGACAGTAGGGTTAACAGAGGTCTCCTTGGAGCTCTACAGTGGCTTGTGACTCACATATCCATATTTATTATCACTTTTATAGGCCTTTGGACACATGTACCTTAGCAAATACCTACTGTTGCAACATATGACAAATGACATCTTTATGGGGGTGGCTAGAATAGTTAGATTTAATTTTGAAATTCCAGTCATACATAAAGCATTATAATAAACATTAACAGAGGATTCAAAGATAAGATAGGTCCCATTATCATCTTGAAGCCATATATTTTAGTTTACATATTTTCAAATTAGTTTGTCTTTTGATCCTCAAACTGAGTTTATGGGGTTTTCAGTAAAATTTTGATGGCCCAATTTATACATCAAAAAATGAAGGCCAGAGGTCAGTGACCTGCCTAAAATTATACAACTATCCAGAGAACAATGCTCAGTGCTGAAGTGATATTTTCCTGATAACTACTCAGTCCATTGCTCTTTCTCTAAGTACATTTCTCTGTTAACATTGTCCATCTTTGTCTGCAATTTTAAATTAAGGGTATTGTAGTCTTTTGTTTTGTTTCATTTTGTTTTGTTTTAGTATATTTTATTTTATCAAGTGATACATACTTGATGCAAGTAGTATTTGAATGTTCTGATGTCAAGAACTTGGCAGTAAAGCATTCCAGTTGCTAGAAAAGCATCCCAGTTGCTAGAAAAAATCTGTACGTAATGTGTTATACTTGTTTCATCTCTAAAGGATTTAGCAGATTGAATTCCAGGTGCTATCTTTGTTTCTCATAATTAATTAAATACTGGTAGCCTGCTAGAATAATAAGCATTTGAGTCACCAAAAAGGATGAAATACTTTTAGAGCGTGAGGATGTTCTTGATCTCCTTTTTCTATTATCACCTTTTTCTCTCTCATCATCTTTCAAAAATGTGTATCAGTTATCTCATGGCAATTTATTCCTACTGATACATTTCCAAGACAAAAGAAAAATCATACTCTGCATTCAAATTAAACCATACTAATATACTTTAATTAAGTTGTACTGTTAAACAATTACTGTTAATTCAGTGTAGTATTTTGAAGGAATGGATAAAGTGAGGAATGTAGATAAAAGCAGATAATTAAAAATGGGCTGGAGATCCAAAGATTTCCTTCTGTATTTGATAGACTTCTTCTGTATGTAATAAAATTTCTTTAAAAATTCAAATGGCTTGCTGTCTGAGAAGCTGTTATCCTCACACATGGAGACCAGGGTAGATGCCAAATAATGCCTTATCTTGGAAAAAAAAAAGTCCAAGACATGAGCAGAAAGAAAGAATGAATATAACTGGCTGAATTGCAGAACAAAAGGTATGGTAACCAAAAAGGCCTTGTGGCAGATTAACAAGTCAATGAATGTCTTTAAGTAGCTGGGAAGTTGCTTTTCTGAAGTAGAAAAATTGCAAGGAGAAGGTGGGTAGAAGAACAGAAAATAAAGACAAGAGGCATGAAGAGTAGAGAAGTTAGTAGAGCAGAATGGGAAGACTAAAAGAGAAAGTAAAAGAAACAGAACAGTTTCTCTTGATACTGCTAAGTATCTGAAAAGAATAGGCCATTGCTACATAATTTCATATATTTAGATGAAGAATAAAGGGTGAAGTGAAACTGTCAGCAAAGATTAAGACATTTTGTTCTTAGGTTAAACATCTAATAGAGCAAAGAGTTTGCCCGTCAGGTGCTGTACATAGCAAATTATGCTAACCCCTGTGGTGCAGGGAAAGAAAGGCATTTTTTGCACAGTGCTATGCAATGGAGAAGAGGCAGCTTTTGCCGTAAAAACCTGAAATCTTGGATGGTTTACAAACAAGGGGTTTTACAGAGCGAAATTCATAAGTCATGGTGAGTAAGCAGTTTGGGGTCATGGGTGAAACTGCTTGGTCAAGAGTGAGGTAAGGGCAGTAAATCATGATTTCATGTCAAGGTCAGCTTCAGCATCCCTCAGTCTGGTTTCACAGTTATGTGGCCAAGGAGTCCTTCTGCTGTAGGGCTCAGGAACTGAAAAGACAACTTACTGGCATGATGTTATCTTCAGCTAGACAACCCATACCTTGTGATCATTAGTCAGGGCTTGGCCATCATTTCTTACTGCCTCAGGGAGTTGATAAATAAAAGGAAGAGGACTGAGTCTTGCCAGGCATGCTGTGAAGAAACTGAATTGACTGCCAAGCCTACATGTTAAATCAAAATCATACATTATATCAAGACCCTCGGTTTCAATCAGTTTTATTTAATTTTTTGCATGGGCAACATAGACTTTGGTGTATTTTTACCTTTCTCTGGTGCATTTATTTATGCAGGAAGGGATCGTTTCTTTAACTAATGATGATTCTAGAGCACTTATCAATACCCTAACCATATTTCATTGATGAAATGAAACTTTTTTAGCTCTCCTGAGGTAATGCTAATTCTTTCCGATGCTCTTTTCAAAATACTTTGTACATGTGTTAGCTGTAAATGGATGATGCTGTTTTCTAAAAAGCAAGATGAATTTCCTATTAAAAAAACTGCTGAAATTTTTTTATTTTATTGAAAATAAAAGAAAATCTTTTCAGTTAGTGATAAATGCATTTAACTGTTATCTAGGGATAACTTGTTTAAAGATTTAAATCTCAAAATAGCTAAATAAGACAAGGTAACAAAATGTCTGTCTCTCTCTTCAACAAGGGAATAAAATAGTCATCTTCAGTGGTCCTGGAAACCTTATCCTACGTAACTTGTACATATGATTCACAAACCTAATATGGCCAAATTCACAGATAATTGAACTTTATATTACTTAATTTATTGTTAAATTGAAACTCAGCGATGGCTCTCTGCTCTGTGGCAGATTCAGAGTCCATGTTGGGACATTGCAGCTCACTACACCATTCATTACATTCCAACTGCCTCCTGTGTCCCATCGCACAGTGCCCAGCTTTCACCGGCTAGCAAGATACCCTGTTCCTCCACAGTCGCTTTAATTTTGATACTTATTTTTGTTTTTCTCCTTTTTTCACTCATTTATATTTGTTTCTTACTGTACTCTTTTAAAACTCTCAGCTGTTTTCAAGTGATTACAGTACTATGCTAGATCTTTTGAAATGGCATAAATGTATGATACTTTTTGTTGGACTTTGGCTTTTATTCTTATTCCATGAAGGTTTTTTTTTTAAGTTAGCACCAGGTTTGTAAAAATGCATCCTAATTTATGTTAAATATTGTCAAATATTTTATAAGTTCTTATCTATATAGAATTGTGACAGATTTGGAAACACTTTTAGATAATTTGGTCATTAGAAATGACATGTATAAAGTCTCAGCTTCATGATATTCTCTATTTTAATGGAAAAGAGAAAGTTATAAATAATGTTGCATTGCATTACACATTAAATACATTGAATGATGTTGTAATTCTATTTCTATGTCCAGTTCATTATTAAGTAGGTAGCAATCCTTCACAAATAATATTTTAGTCATTATAGACATATCTTAGAATTAAAAACTTTTCTTTGATTGGTCCACTATTTCCCCCAGAAATTGAATAATTATTTACTTTTATTGTTCTAAAACTGCCTCCTTACCTCCTTTCTCACTTAATACCTTGCTTGGTGAATCTGCTAATTTTATGCTTCAATAATTTTCCCCTTTTAAAATATTATTTTACTCCTTTTCCCATTAAAAACATAATTTTTTCTAGATTTTTTGTGGCAAGAAGGAATCCAGTTCTATTTACCTAAATATTTAATTAAAATAATAATAAATAATAAAGGTGTCAAAGAGCCGTTTCTTCCTAGGTACTTTTTTTCTCTCAACATTGTTTTTTATCATGATCAATAATTTATTTTTCCCTTGATATGCAGCAGTGTAAGCCACCTGTTATCTGAAGGACATGTTCCCTATAGAACTGTCTTGATTTTTTTTAGTATGTTCGTATATCCACACTATGGCTGTTTCTTCCCTAGTATTTGTCTGTGACAGCTCAGAGAAAGTCTTCACCATAGATCTTTCACTATCTAGCTCTCAAACCACTTTTAATCCAAAATCCTTTTTAAAAGTCAAAGATACTGTTTCAAATATTATTTCTATCCTGTCGACATCCATGACTTGTACAAGAGCTAGTTTCCTCTATGTCTTTAGTAAATTAGACACCTCTTCCTTGATCTTCTTAAACTCATAAATAAATTCCTCCTCCCCTTAACAAAAAACCTTTCTATACAACAGAAATGTTCCAGCGATAATACTTAACTCTTTCTCTTAAGGAGGTACACAATTCAGTTCATTAGACTATTCTTGTGGGATAAAAGGCAGCACGGAAAATTCTGAATCATTCAGTGAATTATAAACCTATGCTAATCTTATATTTTACTCTTGTGTAAACAAAATTAGAAGAGCGAATTATATCCCTATAAATTCCATTTTTTGTTAATTTGACTTTCTCATTTAGTATCACACCCATAATTTAAATGAGAACAAAATTGCTACCCAACCCTACAATTATGTAGATTATAAATAAACTAGTGCCCATGTGAGCCTGGATACTTTATAAATGCTTGCTATTCCTCTCTCATAAAACAAAATATAAAGACAAAATCTATCACAAAAAGTATTAGTTGCTCACCCACATCAAATTTTCTCTACTTATCCTGATCTTGTTCAGGACAGCAATATAGTCACCTCAAACACATTTCCCACCTCCTTATAGCTGCATGAGTCTGTTTTTCTCGCTCAATCAAGTCAAATGAAAGTGAATATAAGGTGTAAGATTTTAGGACAAGCATCTAAAAAAAAGCTGACTCACTTTTTTGTGCCCCTTGGAATTCATACAGGACGACTGGAGTTCTAGCAGCTATCTTGCACTACGAAGTTATCTTGAACATTGATAATAAATGTTCCACAACAAATGTGGAGCCACACAATACCACTCAGCTATTTTCCCCCAGACTTTTTTTTAATGTAAGAAAAATATTTAAATGTTTATTGTAACTGATAGAAAATTATAATTTTTAGATTGTAAAATATGGAAAATAAAAAGAAAGGGAAAGTATAATTATGTTTTTTAACTTTCCAATTTCATTTGAGCTAAATCTTGTAACACGATATTATAGTTAGTATTGATATGTTTTCAATATATATGATACTACTTATATTCACACGTAAATACAAAAATACAAATGCTTTTTAAATGATCAACTCTAAGTTTTTATCCTCAGTAAGACCAAGTATTTTGATTTCTATAGAAATATTTTCATTGCCCTGGCTGGGTGGCTCAGTTGGTTGAAGCTTTGTCTCACGAAATAGTAAGTTAGTTATGGGTTTGATTCCTGGTCAGGGCTCATCTTGGAGGCAACTGATTGATGTTTCACTCTCACATCAATGCTTCTCTCTCTCTCAAATCAACAAAAGCATATCCACTGGTGAGAATTTAAAAAAAGAAATATTTTTATAGACACTGACAATAATAGTTAACATTTCTGTAGCACCCACATTTTATAAAGCAGACAAGGACATGATAGCTAATAGCTAATAAAAGCTCAAAGTTAACCTTTCTAAATGGTGTATTATATTAGCGATTGTTTAGCAGAGATAATTTCGCTGGAGTCAGACATGCCTGGGTTCAGTTCTCGTCTGTGTTATTTATTAGCTGCATGGCTTGAATAAATTATTTAACTTCTTTAAGCATCAATTTTAAAATTAAGTTAATAACTTTTATATTTATAGATTATTATAATTTAAATAAAGTCATGCTTCTAAGGCACTTATAACAATGCTAATATAATAGTTTAATAAAAATATATAATATTCTTTCAATAAATTATGATTATTGTGATTGTCACTATGATCAGTCAATCATTATGCTATGTTTCTGTTCCTTTGATTATGCTCTCTATTTCAATATTTGCTTGAAATGTGTAATTGCTCCAGCAGACAGTAATCTGCAGTCATTTCTTATACATGTGATTATTTAATATTATTATTTAAACATCCATTTATATATTTTTATCTTTCATCTCTATTTTACCACTCTATTTTATTACTCCAATGATACTCAGTGGAGAACAACTGAGTATCATTTGTCTTTACAGTCCTTCTAGCAAAGGACTAATGCTATCTGCAAAGTGGACCCTCAAAATAAGTTTATGCATACATAGTAGGGTATTTGAGTTTGCCTACCAATGCACTTACTTATGGCACATTTTTCTTAGCTTAAATCCTGAACGTTAGCCTTTTTGTTACCACTGTAATAAAAGTTATTGAGGTTCTTTTGCACTCAAAGACAGAAGTTAAATTTATCTTTTCCCATGAGACCTTCTATCATAATGTGTTTTCACTATTTCATTCAGGATAATTTACCTGCAAACATTTGTGACTTTCTCATCCATCTTCTATCTCACAATTCTCCTGTCTGGGTTATGGCTTAGAGATCCTCTGAAAGTGTGCTCCATGAACCAATGCTGATCCATGAGTTTTTGGTTACTTACTGGTCCATGATGAGATGATTAGAGAAATTGAAATAAAGCATTTAGAAACTTTTATAACAATTTGACATTGGCTGGATATTCAAATGTGTGATCTTCAAACTTTTCTCATTTAACCGAGTATGGATTAGTTTTCATATTTCATAATGAGCTACATTGGTACAAACTATAAAGAAGTCATGAACAATGAACAACATATAGATCTACCATATTTTTACTGAGAATGAAACACACATAGACACACATGCAGGAAATAAACTCTTTTACAACAGGTATTTTGGGGTAGACTACACTAACAGACCCAGAAATATGTAGGATGTATCAAGTCGTTAGGCTCAGCACTTGCTGAAATTACACATGTATGTTTCATGCCTATGGCTTTAGAAAAACGCAGCTTTTCTTCGGGCAAAGACTCTTAAAACATATCCTGATTATTCTTCACCACCCTTCTTCCAAATAGACTGTATTGAACTGTGAACTAACAATTGTTCTCAAGTTTTGAAGTCTGTGTTTTATAGAAATTTTGGTTCATTAGTATTATGGCATTGTGATGGGAATCCTTGTGTTATGGAATCTAAGGTGAAGGAAGACATAATTGCCCTTGTTCCTTTAGTCTTTAACAGCTTGCCTGGTGCCTATTGCCTTTTCCAGGTCTAATGATTTTTCTTCTCCTTCTAAATACCAGAAAGATCACGGAGACTAATTTCCCTTAACATTAACCAATTAGAGTTCTGAATCACTGATGGCTCATATTCTTTCCCTATACAATTCTGAAAGTATGGCCACTGGTATTTTGTAGAGCTTCACTGTGAACTGGATTCCTTTGATTACTCAATGTAAACATGTTTTTAAGTCCCTTTCAACTTTATATAACTGAGGGAATTTTTACTAAATCTAAATAGGAATAGTGGATCAAAAAACACGTGAGTCAGACTACATTGAGAACATATACCATATACCTAACATGGTGCTAACCACCATTTAGGATATTAAAAATGTTGTCTCTGATCGCAACTTTAGATTCATGTTCTGATTACAGGACTAAACAGGACATATCAACTCAATATCTACTTATAGGTGCTATGATAAATGGTGTAGAAAGATGATAGAGAAAAACATATATCTCTTAGAGGAGAATATACTCTAGGACATATGTGGGACAAAGGATAAGACAAAATAATATCTGTGCTGCCATATCCATATCTGGTCCTTAATGTTTTCAGATAAGTGAATCCCTGTATGTTAAAAATTCATTTTAACTGACATAATAACTAATGTTAATGCATGCTGATTATCATATTATTATTCTTATTAATATGGATTGAGTGCTTAATATCTGCCAGACACCTGCATTTGTTTATTTAATCCTTGAATTGCTCTATGAAGTAGTGCTTTCATTATCTTCATTTTATGTTTCCTCATATTAATATAAATGAAGCATAGTTAGTGTCTTAGAAAGTGAGAAAATGAGGAACAGAGAGTTCATAGCTAGAAAGTAATAACAGAAGACATTCAAGGAATTGTTCTACATGGTTTTGGTTTATCAGAGAATATATATTCCATTAGAACAAACCAGTCTCCTAATTCAGCAACAAGAGGGATGTATTGAAAATTTGAAATCTGTGCTAATCACAGGACAATCAGTGGAGGCCTGCAGAATTTTCAGATTAATAAAGTAATTAATTTAATAATTGTTTGGGTACCTCCTATGTGGTAAGAAATATTCAAGACACCAGGGATACAGAGAAAAATGTGATGGACAAGGGTTTTGTCCTTAAATAGTGTGAGCTTTAGAGAAGGGCCTAAGTAACATCCACCTGGAGTAATGGTTTCCTAGAAGGGAGCCATAGCCACTGATTATTGTAATAAAAAAGGGGGTTAGGTCAAGTAATTGTACTTCCACTTACCGAGAGGCAGAGGATCATTTCATTTTTAAAACAGGGTTTTTGGTCACATATTTTCTCTTGACTTCTCCAAAATTCTTCTTGTGTTTTGTGATTGGTGAGTTCTAAAACTTAGTCATTTATTGTGAAAGTCAATTAAATTACAATGCATTAAGTTTCAGGGGACATTTGAAAGATAGAGCAAATTACAGCTCCAAATTTAGTCATATATCTGCCTTATTTTACATATCAGTCTGTCTTCATTTCTAACCTGTTTCCCACTCAGACTGATTTCCCTTGAAGAGAGAAATTTTTCATGTTAGGAGGCAGGGGAAACCTCAGCAGGCACTTGAACCTAAAGCCTGTGAGGCCAGCGATGCCATTCTGTAATGTGTCACGAGACCCAGTTTCTGTCACTTTTGAACTAGATTAGCTGGGGAAGCATTTGATTTAACTGAATATTAGCTTCTTCATCTGCTAGGATGAGAAAAACAATAATCAAATATATTGAAGGTTAACATGGGACATATAATGAAATACTTGAACAAGTAAAAGCAGTATACCAATATAAAGCAACATAAAAGAGTAAAAAGAACAGGGGTTTTGACACGAGACAGGTATTGCTCCAACGGTCTAGTGTAAAGCCTACTGACTTGGACTGCTCAGTCCATGTCTTTGCTAACCACTTTTCTGTGGTATAATTCTGGGCTATTTACAAGATCTCTTTAACACTATCTTTTCTCATCTCTAAACTGCTAGAATAGTTACATCAGCATTGAGGTGTTTTCATAATTTTTAACTGAGAAAAATAAATGCCCTTAGTATAATATTCTAAACTAAGCCTGTATTTTATTACATATTTGGTAGATACCAGAGAGTATCCTTCATGTTTTATAAATGCTATTTTGTTTTGTGTTTAGTATAATCAAGATGATAGGTAGTATTATTATCTGCATATTATATGTGAGGAAACCAAAACAGAGAGTTGAGTTGTCCAAATTCATAAAGGTAATAAATATTGGAACAAAAATTTAGATCCCCTAAATTTATGAGTCTAGAGTTCATGCTCATAACATTCTTCTGTATTGCCATAATGCTAAGGGGAAGGGTTAATAAGGAGGAAAACTTATTACCCTAGATTCACTTTATAAGTTCTATGACCTTAGATAACTTGAAACATTCTGAGTTTATGGAGAAGTATAGCATTAGCTTGCATATACATATATAAGAGCCTAATGTATCATGATTATTAATTATTCAAGGGTTATTAATTATTTTGTTCCAAAAATTATTTTTTAATTGGTATAACTAAGGAAATAGATGTCTTCTGAACAGGATCTCACAATGCGCTGGTCCCAGCATTTATCCTGATTCAGCAGATTTCCCATTATTACCAAATTTTTGTCCAGACACATGTTACCCAAATGTAACCTCTGATGTTCAGTGATGCTCTATGTTTACAGAGACTTCCATGTCTGTGTTACTTCTGTGGAGTGCTGTTGAGTGCTGCGGTCACAGGAAATGTTTTTAAGCACCGTTGGGGGAAAAACTCAACCAACAAAGAACCCTAAAAGTTCTTAGATACAGAAGTAAAGTCATTTATCTCATTTGTTCTATGTAAAGTCTCCCCCAGTTTTAAGAGACTGAAACACTTCTCCCACTACACCCCCAGTGAAGATATTTCTGCTGGATACCGGTGTTACTTTTCAATACCAAATGTAGTTCATTTTAAATCCCTCAGTATTTTGTAAAACATATTTTGTTAAAATTTTGATTAATGATTCTCAATCTTGAGGAAGTTATGGAGGAATTATATTGTTTAGCTACAGCTGGTATGGTGCTCTCCAATCATCTGACAACAATGAAACTGTCAGAAAAATAACAGTAGAACTGATAAAGATTAATTAGCACCTCCCACAGTATAAGACACAAAGCGTGAGTTTTTTGGACTTTAAATATTATTTTCAGGATTTTGTGTAGTTTTTCTCTCTGAAAATAAAAGTAAACAAAAGACATACATATTACGTAGAATTTGAGAAGTACAAATACATGAAGAGAAAAATCACCAGTATTCTACCCAGGAGCCACCACTGTAGTTGTCTGATAAATACACAGTTAAAGAATTTAAAGATGTGTTCCTTCATTAATTTTTTTCTCTTTTTAACACTTACATGGAAATAGGAAGACATTGTTGTGCCACACACACTGTTCATCTTTGGGGACACGTTAACAACCCAGAGAGCTCTTTGTAGGACTTTGCTGGTTCTGGCTTACTGTGATTGAGTTGCTGTCCAGCTTCTTAAAGGACCCCCAGAGGCCCCTGTCTTCTGTGATTCATGACCCTGTGTAATACCTCCCTGTGTATTAGGACACCTACTGACTCACTTCTGTTGAATAACATCCAGCAAAGTTAAGGGATGTCACTTTTGAAGTCTTGACAGCTTGAAAGTAGAGAGTATTTCAGAATGGGACCAGCACAAACAAAGCAGAAAGGCCAGGGGAAAGGATATTAAAAATATTGTCAGGAACTAAATCAAGGACTTTGAAGCTAACTTTGTTTTTTGGTTTAAGCCTTTTTTCCCCAAAGTTTTCTACTATCTGCAACCAGAGTTCTAAGTGATATATTAGTTAGAAGTTTTAAATCCATAAACTAAATACCACATCCAAATATGTTACCATTAATCAATGAGCAAGTATGCATTCCATGACTATAACTTGCACAACATATATTTAAGTCCTCAACTGGCTGAACTATTAATTTGTTTTAGAAAAATATGCTTCACTAGATGAAATATTACCCATTCAACATTTACATTCCATTTAAGTTAAAGAAATTCCCTTAAAACACAATTTTAATAGTATATTTTTCAAAGTAGTCTCTCTTAAAGTAATTAAATAGTCACAATTTAGTAATTTATTATATAATATGGTCACATAAAACTTCTGCTGGGTTAGGTTTGATCTCTTCTTTGGGTGTTCAGGGGAAAATTATAAAAGGACATTGGCAGCCCTTTATTCACTTTGAAATCAGCCCATCATAGTAACACCGTCTACACTCTAAAATATCATAAAATAGTTAGAAAAGGCCTTTACTGAGAAAGCAATGCATTTATCAAACATAGGTTTGAATTGCTTTAGGTTGTGTTTAATACAACTAAAATTGTTAGCTCCTGGCTATTTTAATACAGTTTTAAGGTGACCATAAAATTTTGTTCTCTGGAGCTAACCCTTTGAAAGCTAGTAGCTTTGTAAATTAATATGAATAATATGTAAAATTTAGGTGGAGATTTTTTCTGAGCTCACTATATTGTATCATTATCAAGATATGGCAAATAACTGCCAAAGAAAAACATTAAAAACTAAAACAGAATAGCATTTATTATGCATTCATGTCATTGCCACACGTCAGTTTTTTCTATTAACTTTCACAGTACATAACTCCTGAAAAGTCATTGCAAATCTTGATTGTAGAATACATACCACGCTTTAAAAACTGAGCAAAAACCTTTGCTATTCAGACTGATTTAACAATAGAATGCTCAATAGTTATAAGTGGAGTTCTCACACATAATGTGCCATGTCTAACAATTAAAATAATTACTATAACATGCTTTAAAACATAAACTATTTTGAGCACAAATAAACTTTGATTTGATATATCTTAGAAGACATTTGAACATCTCATTTTCTTTATTCTATCAATATTTATGTAATAAACAAAATTTAGATGAAATTAATTCTAAGTTTTTAAATGTTTTGGTGAAAATGACTTACTATAATTGAGTTTACATTAATAATATCTGGAACAAACTCATGGAGTTAAAAAAATTCTATCTTCAAAAGCATGTATAATTTCCAGAACAACAGTTTGATATAGATAAACATCCTGAGGAGTCTCAGAATTGCTAGGTAAGAAGAGTTCCTCTAGTCAGGCAGAATAATGATCTCAGCAATGTGTGACGATTACAAAGGGATAAACTTCTGATGCATGAAGATACTAGGGATGCTAGGGTTTCCTGGGTTACATTTTAAGCATAAATGATCAAGTTAGTTAAGTTTTATCCTGAACAAAGAAACTCTACCATCCATGAATCACAGAAAACATATGTTTAACTACTTATCCATACATCGGTCATACTAGTTCTGCAAAGAAAGTTAAACCACACACATATTTGTATATGTATATACAAGGTCTGTCTAGAAAAAGTCCATCCATTGTTAATATAAGGAGAATGGTTTGCATGACATTTGTGTAACCTGACAGCCGAGGAGAGTGGACTGGAATCCACATGTGTGAACAATGATGACTTTACTGTACTAATCAGTGGGGGGCAGTAGATGTTGTTGAGTGAGTATGTCTACTGTGTGGCCATTGCATTAAAAAATGACTGACTGAGTACAGCAAAAAATGTGCATCAGATTTTGCATTAAGCTTGAACATTCCTCTACAGAAACTATTCAGATGATTCTGAAGGCCACAGCTGTGGGCAACTGGTGATTGGCAGCTTCATCACAATGTGCCTGCTCATGTATTGCATCTCATGCAGAGTTTTTGGTAAAGCATCAATGCACCCAGGTGACTCAGCCTGCTACAGCCCAGATTTCATGCTCTGCAACTTCTGGCTTTTCCTAAAACTAAAAATCACATTTGAAAGGAAAGAGATTTCAGACCACCAGTGAGATTCAGGAAAATATGATGGGGCAACTGATGGGATTTGGGAGAACTCTGTGAAGTCCCAAGGTGTCTACTTCGAAGGGGACCAAGGCATCATTGTCCTATGTACAATGCTTCTTGTATCTTTCATCTTCTTCAATAAATGTCTCTATTTTTCATGTTCCATGGCTGGATATCTTCTGGACAGACCTCATATATATGCACACATGTATACACACATACAAACTTACACATATACTTTGATTAGTTGGCCTAGAAAAAACTGCAGGTCACATTTTTTAAAACTAAAGTTATTTTTAAGGGTAAAAATTATAAGATGTTTCTACTTGTTCTCCTACAACTCTAATTTTCAGAATTACCATTTTTACGAGGTCATAACATTTAGCTCATATGAGCCCAGAGGTTTTCACTGGAAAATTCTACTAAACTTAGAATTTTCAGATAATACCAATCTCATTTAACTTCTTAGAGATAATAGAAAAAAGAAAAAAACTTTCAAAAACAACAACAATAATAATAATGTCAAAATTTCTGCATAATGGGGAAGCACAAGAAGTATCCCTATGGAGTCAGGAACAAGATGAAATGTTCAATAACTTCCCTACAGTTTAATACTATATTAGAGCACGGTTTCTCAACTTCACATTGTTAACATTCTAGGCTGGATAATTCCTTATTGTGGTAGTTTTCCTGTGCATTTTAGGATGTTTCATAGTATCCCTGGCTCCCACCCATGAGATGCCAGCAGCACCAACCCCAACACTCCCAGTTGTGACAATCAGATATGTTTCCAGATATTCCAAAATACTCCTTGAGATATAAAATTACAGTCACTTGAAAACCACTGTATTCAGGTATTATAACAATGAAATAAGATAAAATTGTCAATAATAATGGAATTGGAAAATAATATAATACACTATATTTACTTGCCAATGGTATAATAGTATACCTGGACATTATAAGAACATTCATGATAAAAATAAAGAAATCAGTAAGCTAAAAAAATATTAAAATTAAGTGTATAAAACATATGATATTGAAATAATATAGTCTTCTTATATACTATAATAACTGTTTTCGGAAATACATCTGGAAAAATAATAGACTAGCAAAAATAATATAAAATTCTAAATAACAAATATGAAAATCTGTATGAGAAAAATGTTAAAATACTTTCAAAAATTGCACAAAATAATTTGAACAAATATAAAGATATATGAGCATATTTTTTCTTGAAACGTTTCCCTCAATATCATAAATATGTCAATTCTTCCAAGCTAATATATAAATAAAAGATACCAATAAAATGCCAATAACTTTTTAATGGAACTGGATAAGCTGACTCTAAAATTTATATGGGGATATAAATATCTGGAAGCAGTAGAAAAATCTTGGCGAAAAAGAGCAGAGATGGGGCACAAATAGCTTTACCGGAGAGTGAGGCCCTCTACAAAGTGATTGCAAACAATGTAGTAGTGTGTTATGGTCACATGAACCAATGGAATAGAACAAAAAGCTCAGAAATAAACCCTGATGTACATAAAAATGTAGTATATAATAGAGTTTGTGTCTCTGACTAAGAAAATGATAATTTTTTTGTTCAATGGCATCAAAACAAGAAAATAGCCATTTTGGAAATAAGGAATCTAGATTCATTCTTTACATTATGCATCTGAATAAACTCTAAATGAATAGGAAGTAAAAATGTACAAGTACTGGAAAAAAGTATGGAAAAACATTTTCTATAACTAGATCTGGACAAAGTCTTTCTAAATATTACTTTAAATATCAATGAACTAAGATTTTAAATTAGTTGTTAGCTTATATAAAATATTTTTTAAAATTACATAAGCAAAACAAACCTTATAAGCAATGTCAAAAATCAAGTTGGATAAAAAAATACTTGCAACATACATCAACTTCACAACTTATACTATATAAGGGAGTCTTAAATATTGATGAATTTATAATACAAATCATATTAAAAATAAATGGGCAGAATATATAAATAGATATTTCATAGGAAAAGCGATATAAAAATAGGAGAAGGAAGATGGCGGTGAGATAGGAGGGAACAGAATTCACTTTCCCCTGCACAAGGGCAAAATACCTCGTCAACCTTCTAAGGAACAGAGTGAACAGCCAATGGTATCCCAGCATATATGAAGGTTGGAGGTCAAAACTGTAAAGAACATTGAAAAATCAGATGAGTAGGTGGGAGCTGTGAACATGAATATTCCTGCTAGAAGAGGAAACCCACCAACAAAGGAACCACCAACAGATAACAATGGAAAAAGGTGAAGAAGGGAGTGGAAACCACACTAACCTCCACCCAGGACTAATCTGGAAATAAAACTAAATAATGGAGAAATCACCCAGAATGAACAACTGAACAATAGCAATAGAGAAGCCTCACAACCCCATCAAACAGAAGAACCAGCTTCAAGACAACCTTCCCACACCTGCAAAACAGAATACAAGACTGGTGGGTAGGGTCACACTCAGTTAATCATCTGGAGTGAAGGACCCACCAAAGACCCAACAACAATCAAAACCCAAACACATACAGAGAGCCAACATAAATGATAGCCCAAGACCAGTGAGCTCAGGAGATAAAGGAAACTCCAGCACTGAATCTCACAGGTCTTCTACCATAGAAGTTCACACCAGAAACCCAGGGAGTCAGAACAGATTAATTTAAGAAGCAGAGGCTAAGAAGAAGAGTCTCACAAACAATGGGAAGAAAAAGAAACAACCCCCAATTTAAAGGAAAAGAAGAAGCTTCAGAAAGAATGCTAAATGAAATAGAAGCAAGTCAACTATTGGATATTGAGTTCAAAGCAATGGTGATCAGGAAGTTCAATGATCTCACAGAGAATTACCAAAAACTATAGGGAAATACAATGAACTTACTGCAAACTATATCAATATATATATATATCAATATTTTATATAGATATATATATCAATTTTATATATATTATATATATATATTATATATATAAAATTTCATATATATATTTATACATATATTATATATATAAATTTATATATATTATATATATTATATATATAAATATATAGATTTTATTATTTTAATAAATTAATATTAATATTAATATTAATATTAATAAATTAATAAAATAGATTTTATTATATAAATATATAGATTTTATATATATAAAATCTATCTATATATATATATATATATAATAGAAGCTATCAACAAAGGCCAATAGGAAATGAAGAATACAATTTCTGAATCTGGGTAGAAGCAATCTACTCAGATTTCCTTCTGAGTAGAAGGAATTAAAAGTAGGCTAGATGAAGCAGAGGACTGGATCAGTGAGCCAGAGTAAAAAATAGGAAAAACACCCAGAAAGAGCAAGAAAAGGAAAGGAGGCTCAGAGAGAATGAAGAGGGGTTAAGGGAAATGCAGGACTACATAAATCATAATAATATCTGTATAATAGGGAAACCATAGGAGAAGAAGAGCAAGAGATAGAAAACCTGTTTGAAAACATAATGATGGAAAACTTTGCTAATTTGTTGACAGAAAAAGTCACATAAATCCAGGAAACACAGAGAATCCCAATCAAGAGGAACCCAAAGAGGCCCACTCCAAGAACATCATAATTAAAATGGCAAAAGTCCAAGACAAAGAGAGAATCATAAAGGCAACAAGGGAAAAGCAGGAAGTAATATACAAGGGAACCCAGATAAGACTGGGAGGTGACTTCTCAATGGAAACACTCCAAGCCATAGGAATTGGCAAGAAATACTCCAAATAATGAATATCAAGGGCCTGCAACTGAGACTACTCTCTCCAGCAAGGTTCTCAATTAAAATGGAAGGCCAAATAAGGAGCTTCCCAGACAAAAGAAGCCTCAGAGACTATACCTCATCCATACCAGCTCTGCAAGAAATGCTAAAGGGTTTGTTTTAAAAACAGGAAGAAAAGCAGTGAGAGAGAGAGGAACACAGGTACAAAAAAAATGGCAATGAATAAGCACCTATCAAAATAATAACCTTAAATGTAAGTGGATTAAATGTCCCAATCAAAAGACATACAATAGCTGAATGGATAAGAAGTCATAACCCACACATGTGCTGCTTGCAAGAGATCCACCTCAGAACAAAAGACCTACACATACTGAAAATGAAGGGCTGGAAACAAATATTCCAAGCAAATGAACAGGAAAAAATAACTGGCAATACTCATATCAGACAAAATAGACTTCAAATAAGGAGCCATAAAAAGAGACCCAGAAGGTCACTTCATAATACTCAAGTGAAGAATCCATCAAAAATATATAAACATTGTAAATATATATGCACCCAACATAGGAGTACCCAAATACATAACAAAAATCTTAGAGGACTTCAAAAAAGACATTGACAGCAACACAATTATAGTAGGGGATTTCAACACCCCACTGTCAAAAATGAATAGGTCTTCCAACCAAAATATCAGTAAAGATATTGTGGCATTGAACAATGCCCTAAATGAAATGGACTTAATTGATGTATATAGAGCTGTTCATCCCAAAGAAGTAAAACACATATTCTTTTCAAATGTACATGAACATTTTCAAAGATAGACCACATGATGGAACACAAAACAAGACTCAACAAATTCAAGAAAATTGAAATCATATTAAGCATTTTCTCTGACCACAAGGGAATGAAACTAGAAACCAATCTCAAGGAAAAAAAACCCAAACACTCAAACTCATGGAGATTGAAGAGCATGCTATTAAACAATGAATGGGTCAAGAATGAGATTAAGGAAGAAATAAAAAAGTTTCATTTGTTTCTGCAAACAAATGAAAATTAACTCAAAATAATCCAAAACTTATGGGACACAGTGAAGGCAGTACTGACAGGGAAGTTCATAGTGATACAGGCCTACCTGAAAAGGATACAAATGTTTGAAATAAACAGCCTAATCCTATGCTACAAGAACTCGAGGAACAACAACAAAGACAACCCAGAGGAAGTAGAAGGAAGAAATAAACCAAGATCAGGCCAGAATTAAACAATATAGACTAAAAGCACAATTCTAAGGATCAATGAATCCAGGAGCTGGTTCTTTGAAACAAAATAAACAAACAAATCAATAAACAAAATCGACAAGCCTTTAAGCAGGCTCATTAAGAAAAAAAGAGAAAGGACCCAAATAAACACAATCAGAAATGAAAGAGGAGAGATTACAACTGACAACACAGAAATGCAAAGGATTGTAAAAAATTACTGTGAAGAATTATATGCCCAGAAATTTGAAAACCTAGGTGAAATGGACAAATTTCTAGAAAAATATAATCTTCCAAAACTCAATGAAGAAGAACCAGAAAGCCTGAACAGACCAACAACAGCTGACAAAATTGAAGCAGTAATCAAAAAGCTTCTGACACACAAACACACAAAAAAGAGTAATCAAAAAGCCCTGGACTAGACAGTTTCACAGGAGAATTTTACAAAGCATTTAAAATTGAGCTAACCCTCATCCTTCACAGACTATACCAAAAAATCCAAGAAGATGGAAGACTCCCAAACTCTTCTTATGAAGCCAGCATCATCCTAATCCCAAAACCAGATAAAGACATAACAAAGGAAGAAAACCTCAGGCCCACATTGCTGATGAACATAGACACTAAAATCCTCAAGAAAATATTGGCAAACTGCATCCAGCAATACATTAAAAAGATCATACACCATGGTCAAGTAGGATTCATCCCAGGAATTCAAGGGTGGTACAATATTCACAAATCAATAAATGTAATACTTCACATAAACAAAAACAAAGACAAATATCAATGATCATACAAATAGATGCATAAAAAGTATTTGATAAGGTACAGCACCCATTTATGATAAAAGCACTTAGCAAAGTGGGAACAAAAGGAGCATTCCTCAACCTACGAAAGGCCATATATGAGATATCTATAGCCAACATCATACTCAATGGGCAAAAGCTTAGAGCTTTCCCACTAAAACCAGGAACAAGACAAAGATGCCCACTTTCACTACTCTTATTCCATATAGTAGTGGAAGTCCTAGCCACAGAAATCAGACAAGAAAAAGAAATAAAAGGCATCCAAATTGGAAAGGAGGAAGCAAAGCTCTCATTATTTACAGATGACATAATAGTGTGTGTAGAAAATCCTATGGACTCTATCAAAAAATTGCTCGACAGAAGCAGTGAATTTGGCAAAACAGCTGACACAATGTCAATGTTCAGAAATCAAAGGCATTTTTGTACATAAACAATAAAATATCAGAAATCAAGAAAAAAAAACATTTGATATAACAACAAGAAAAATAAAGTACCCAGGAATAAACCTAACCAAGAAGGTAAAAGACCTATACTCAGAAAACTATACAACACTGAAGAAAGAAATTCAGGAAGACACAAATAAATGGAAGCATGTACCATGCTCATGGATTGGAAGAATTAAAATCATCAAAATGGCCATACTACACAAAGCGATCTATAGATTCAATGCAATCCCTATTAATGTACCAATGACATATTTCACAGATATAGAACCAACATTTCAGAAATTTATATGGAACCATTAACAATCCCAAATAGCTGCAGCAATTTTGAGAAAGAAGAACAAAGCAAGAGGGATCACAATGCTTTATATCAAACCATATTACAAGGCCACTGTTATAAAAACAGCCTAGTACTGGCATAAGAACAGACACATAGACCAGTGGAACAGAACAAAGAGCCCAGAAATAAACTCAAGTCTCTATGGTCAATTAATATATGACAAAGGAGGAAGAAGCACAAAATGAAGTAACAACAGTCTCTTCAACAAATGGTGTTGATAGATTTGGACAGCTACATGCAAAAAAAAATGAAACTCAACCACCAGCTTATACCATGCACAAAAATAAATTCAAGGTGGATAAAAAACGTGAATATAAGTCTTGACACCATAAAAGTTTTAGAAGAAAACATCTGCAGGAAAATCTCAAGTCATTCCATGCAGCAACATCTTCCCTAAAGCAAGGGACATAAAGGAAAGAATAAACAGATGGGAGCTCATCAAATTAAAAAGCTTCTTCACAGATAAAGAAAACAGCATTAAATTGAAAAGATAACCAACCATATGGGAAATCATAATTGCCAATGATACCTTGGACAAGGGTTTAATCTCCAAAATATATAAAGAATTCACACAACTCCACTCCAGAAGACAGAAAATCCAATTAAAAACTGGGTAAAAGACTTGAATAGACACTTCTCCAAGGGGACATACAAAGGACCCAGAGACATATGAAAAGATGCTCAGCATCACTAGCCATCAGAGAGATGCAAATTAAAGCCACAATGAGATACTACTTCACACCAGTCGGAATGGCCATCATAAACAAATCAACAAAAAAATGTGGAACGGATGTGGAGAAAAGGAAACCCCAGTGCACTGTCTGTGGGAATGCTGACTGATGCAGCCACTGTGGAAAGCAGTATGGAATTTCCTCAAAAAACTAAAAATGGTACTGCCTTTTGACCTGGCAATCACACTGCTGGGATTATATCCTAAGAATCCTGAAACACCAATCCAAAAGAACCTATGCACCCTAGCATTTATAGCAGCACAGCTTACAATAGCCAAGTGCTGGAAACAACTTAAGTGGCCATCAGTAAATGAATGGATCTAAAACAATGGTACATTTATACACTGGAATACTATGCAGCAGAGAAAAAGAAGGAGCTCCTACCCTTTGCAAAAGCATGGATGGAACTAGAGAGCATTATGCTAAGTGAAATAAGCCAGATGGCATGGGGCAGATACCATATGATCTCACATTTAACTGGAACCTAATCAACAAAACAAACAAGCAAGCAAAATGTAACTAGAGACATTGAAATTAAGAATGGTATGACAGTAACCAGAGGGAAGGTGGGAGGGGATAATGAGTGGAATGGTTTTCAGGAACTACTATAAAGGACACAGATAAAACCAAAGGGGAGGGTCGAATCAAGGGAGGGAGGTGTGTTTGGCTGGGGTTGGGGTTGGTGAGAGGAAAATGCAGACAAGTGTAATTGAACAACAATAAAGTAATTTAAAAAAAAAGAAATAGTAAAAGACAGTGATCTTTTGAAACCTCCCAAATTTTGGAAAGCTGTCTTAAAGTATAATCAACAGGATTAGAACTAACTAATTAGGGGGCATGAAGAGCAAAGCCATTACAAAAATTGGCAAAAGTGTGAAAATGTTACACTTAATGAAGAATAAGAAATAGGGAGAAGTTTTTTTGAGAAAGAATTTTGTTTTAGGCACAGTTTGAAGTAGCAGGTATCCAAAAGGTGGAAGGAAGTATGTTGTGGGGCGGGATGTCCTACCTGTGGCCTGTGGGCCACATGCTACTCAGGATGGTTATGAATGCAGTCCAACACAAAATCATAAATTTGCTTGAAACATTATATATTTTTGTGATTACGTGTTGTGATGTATTTAGTGTGTCACCCAAGATAACCCTCCTTCCAGTGTGGTGCAGAGATGCCAAAAGGCTGGACACCTCTGTTGGGGAGTTGGTGTGCAGGTGGAAGGCTGGGGATTTGAATACGCATTTGAGGACCAGTAGAACAGCAAGATCAGCTTACTCAGGGGAGAAGATAGAAGATGGCTGGGGAAAATGCCCATTGGAACAAAATAAAGGAAAGGAGGCTAATGATCAGTTTTAAGAGGATAAATAAATGGGACAAAGAAATCCAAGGAGAATGAGATTTGAGAAAAGTTTATTAGATTTGTTAATTTAGTTCATCATTGACAGCCTTCATATTTCAGGGGTCAGTATTTTTTCTCAAAAAAAAAAAACTTAATAATTTATAAAGTATTTACCTGTCATTGTCCCATCATCTACTATAGGCAGATAGTATTATTTGCTCCAGTGACTGACTATTAAAGAAATTTATTTTTGTCTTTGTACCAGATTAAAAAATATTTTTAAAAAATCCTCATCCAAGAATATGTTTATGGATTTTAGAGAGGGAAAGGGGGGCAGAGAGAGTGAGAGAAAGAAAAATTGATGTGAGAGAGAAACATTGATCAGATGCCTCTTGTATTCACCCTGACCAGGGATCAAACCTGCAACCTAGGTATGTGTCCTGATGGGGGTCAAACTTGCAACCTTCTGGTGCATGGGATGATGTTCCAACCAGCTGAGTAACCTGGCTAGGGTTAATTTACTTGTTTTTTAAAGCAATTAGAAATATAGCTTGTGTACAGTGTTAATAAAATCATATCTTGAGGATTAATTCCAAAACATAAATAGAAATAAAAATTAATTAGTAATTGCAGTAAATATTTAGATGACATTTGTGACAATTCTTTGGGGTTTCAAAAAGGTCACCAAAATGATATAGTAACATCATCAAAGTAATAATAATGCTATTATCATCCATATTAAAGTTTTCATTTGTTTGGTTATACTTTGTCATCGTAGAGACAGAGACAGTAACTTGAAGCTTGTCCATCTAGAAATGTGTTTGAAATTTCAGGAAGTAGTGTTCAATTATCTCAGTCCCGGTGAGTGTATAAATCTCTATCTCTATTACCTCTATCTGTTTCTCTCTATCTTTATCTCTATCTGTATTTACCAATATAAACTTATTAATTAATAGTTATTTAAGCAGAAGCTGTTGCTGCAATCTCTTGTTTGAGTTACCGATTAAAAATGAAAGATATTCCTACACCCGGAATAGTATGCTATAATATGCAAGGAAGGAGGAAGGGGTGGACAGAAGGAGGAAGAGAGGGGGAGAGGGAGAAAAAGAAAGGGGGCAGATGGGGGAGAACAGCATTGTTTCAAGGTTTCTGAATCCTTACTAAAAGCTAGAGGAAATAAACTTTTTCTTAATAATCTTTTCTCTTAAGCATATTTTAATCACAGAAACTTGTGAAAATATAAGGTTATGGTTTCCTGATATCATTAAAAAATGAAGTGAGTTCCTGTGAAAAATTACACCCAAAGTATTTGTAATGTTTGGCATGAACTCAGGAATCATCCTCCTCTTCATGTTTGGAGGAGAGCAAAATTAGCCAACTGTTCTATATCCTACTTAAACTTGGATAGGAAGATACACATTCCACTGTAAGAAAACCCTGTGTCATCCCACAGACAGTTGACACAGAAGACTAATACTGAAGTACTATTGAAAATATGAAATAAATGCTTTCAAGATATTATTTATGCTAGCTCATTGTAGCTATTTCTTATAATAAGAAAACCCAATATTGTTTAAATTTAAAAATATTTATTACATAAAAATTTTAGTGTTTCCTCAATATTTTACAAGTTCACTAAAATATAGTATTGATAATATTTGTTGTATTTATAACAATAAAATAAGATATACTGTGTTTGGCACTGTCCAGTATGACACATAAATGATAATTTTTAATGTTATTTTCAGTACATAAGAGATGTACTATTCCTATGTTTTCTTGCTTTACAGATGGTAAAAAAAGGCACAGTTTTAAGTCTCTCCAGAGTTCACACCTAGTAAGTATTAAAGCAGTTATTTAAAGTTAAGAAAACTGCCTTAATTTACACAACTAGTCAATATGAGAGTCAGTCTCTAAGTCAGATTGCTTCCACTGTTTTTATTGGCAGAATGATTTCTTTGTTTCAAACACATTATATTTCTAAGATTCCTTTAGGTAATGATGATAAAGGCACTCTCCAGTTCAATTAACGAACTTGCCTTAATGTTACATAATGCAAGATCATAGATTATCATATTGGATAGCAGGTGAAAATGCAAAATCACTTGTCAACTTCTACAAGACATGAAATATTTTAGCTCCTCAGTTTTCACCATTTTGAGGGAATTTTTCCCATTTTTGTGTACAGAACCTATCATTGAAAACATTTACTTTAAGAACAACTAATCAACTTCATCTTTATGTAATAAAAAAACTAACTTTTACTCTGCTAACACAACCACTTACAAAATCACCAAAGAGACATTTGTGAACAAATTTCCATTTCAAAGCATGTAATTGAGAATTATTATAAGATATTTTATTTTCACAATTGTAAAAGTAATGCAGCTTTGTAGAAAATTAGATAAAAACAAAAACTAGGACAAAAGCTTAAAAATTAATTACTTCACTTCTCCCAGACAAACCAACTACAATTTTATTTCTGTATGTCTGTAGAATTTTGTGGACTGTATATTGTTTATTTAATATTTCCTCTAATGTTATGCATAAATGCAGTGATTAAGCAAATGCTTCCAGGGTAACAAGAAAGAACTGTCCATCTTTATTGCAATAAAATAACTTCTCTAAATATTTTTTGCTGATGGTGAAGCACTTTTACAATTCTTTACTTATTTACCTATTTCTTATTTATTAAGTATCTAAAATGGAATAAGATTTATTTTAGATCTCAGAGTGCATGTGTTAAAAAAAAGAAAAGAAAAAGTGGACATAGAGATCCCTATTACTGTGGAATAGGTAGACAGTTAACAATAAATGGAGAGAAATAGACAATAACAATAAATATAGTAAGTGTATGTATGATATAGCTTGTATATTATGAAAGAAAAGGAAGAAATAGAGCAGAATAAGAGATTTTGCTAGACAGAATTTTGGAACAACCTCCAACAACCCTTGTGGTTTTATGCCCTCTCCTTGAGTGTGGAGAAGACCTGTGTATATAATTCTATATCACTCTCACTATATGACAAAAGGATTTCACAGATGTAATTAAGTTCCGAATCAGTTGATTGAGAGTGAATCAATGGACAATTACTCTGAGTAGGCTTGGCCTAATCTCATGAGACTTTTCAAAGATAATGAAACATCAGAGAAGTGTTCTCCCTCTGGCCTAGAAGATAAAGCCAATACCAGGTTGTGAGTGAAGGAGGCCATTCGGTGATATATTGAAGGCAGTCTCTAGGAGTTGTTAGCAGCCAGTACTAGTTGACAGCCAGTAAGAAACTGGGTCGGGGTTACCCTCCAAACACAAAGAGATAAATTCTACCAATAATCTTGAGCTTGAAAGAGGACTTTGAGAACAAATGAGAACCTCAGCCCCGGCCAGTACCTTGATTACAGCTTGGTGAGACCTGAGCAAAAAGGATACAGCTAGGTGGTTCCTGACCTCCAACCAATGGGAACGGTGAGATAATAAATATGTACTGTTTTAAGCTGCTATGTGTGTGGTAATTTGTTACACAGCAATAGAATACTAATGCAGGGGAGTTCAGTCAAAGCTGGCATCTTTGTGAAGGTGAGATGAGCCAAAGTGTGAAGAGTGAATGAAGAACCATTTGAGGATTTTATTTGTTAGAGTCAAATGCTGTAGCAAGTATCAAAATTCTTGGCTTTACTTATAAATTAAGAAATAATAAAAAGAGTCATTTTATGATAAAAACAATAAAGCATTATTTGAGAAGATAAGAACAAATTATTTCCTCCTGAGAAATACACAGTAAGCATTATTCTTAGAGATGGTATTTCATATTACAGAAATATTAAGAGAAGGGTATTCTGGGATAATAAAAATCAAGCATCTGAAACCATGCAGTAATAAATGTTAGTAGGAGGTGAAGGTAGGGGTGGGAATAGAAGGAAATATTGCTTACTTTTCACATAAAGAATATTTAAAGGAAGCATGACCTGGAAATGAATTACTTAACAGTCTATCAATTCATTCATTCATTAATCAATAAATAATTGGAGTATTTTCTGTATGTTCAGTAAGCATTCACTTGCACAAACTGAGAACATCACAAATAGAATATTACCCTTTCTAAGAGTTTAAACTCTGTTGGATAAAAAAAATGTGGAGTAATTATTTATAAAGCCACATGCAGATAAGACCTAATCTCTTATGCAGTGTGGCCACAAGTTGAGGAATAACAAAAGTGGACAATAAATAACCCAGACCGCAAATACCAAGGAAACCTTAATGGGAAAGCATAGTTGAAACTCGGTTGTGAAGGGTATTGCAGAATTACTCTAAGCAAAGGGGGTTTAAAAGCATTATGGAAAATGGGGACACTGTGACTAAGGAAACCCAGTATTCCGGTGGCAACTTCAGATTTAGAGATGAAAGAAACTATGACCATGGGAAGATGTGTCTAATTCTCTTAATTTTCTTTTGTGGCAGGCATGAGGCAGAATGCATTCTTCTCTAATCCTCCTGTCTTGATTCCCTTAACTGTCTTCTTTTTTGAACAGCAAATCGCAAGCATCTTATTTAATTCACAAACACTACATTTCATTAGAAATCATTGTCATATATATACATGCATAGGTACAATGAAGTCATGCTAGTGAATAAATTAATGCATTCCAGAAAATTAGAATATATGTAAAAATAGTTTTCAAATTAAATATGGTTTTCTACCAGAGCTAAAGTTCCTTGAAAGAGTAAATCTATTTTGAGCCAGTGTTTTTAGCACCAGGGACAGTGGCTACCATTTTGCTAAATGGATTAGTAAAGAATGATGAATGAATGAATGGCAGTCTAGTTTATATGATCATGTATGCATTTCAGCAGATGGTGCAATTTAAGAGTTCATTTTTCATCCTCATCACTTTTCAAAACCTGCAAGCCTCACTCTGATTTCCTCATGCCTGTCCACACTCTTTTGAAATAAACTATCTCCAGGCCCTAGCAATGTTCCAAAAGAAATACCATCAGTTAGAAGCACAGCAAATTAAATAAACTGATGTATCCTATTTTGAATGAGTGTTGGCAAACATCAAGATTGGCAGGCAGATGGGATTCCACAGAGAAGGTGCAGATGGACCAGGCAGCCCAGAAGGGAAGTCCTTGAATGTTTTTCTGGAAAAACAAATGTTTCATTTCTATAACTTTCATTGTTGTATTGTTGTAGTTGATATTTTCAAACCATGAAAATATGTTTAAAAAATGAGACTTTTTACAAATATTTCCTTAACTTGTATCATTTCTTCTTGGTCAGACTTCCAGAAAGGTTTTATTTATTTACTTTTAATAAAATAGTGTTTTGAAAGCTTATCTGTATTCTATTAGTGTTATTATTCCTTAATTTAGAAGTAAATAAATATTCCCAGGATAATATCATTAAACAATTTTATTTTACCATAACAGAGTTTTTCTGAGAAGACTTCTAAGCAGAACAAATATTTAAATTCCAAAAATAGAAATTGTAAATTATTGCAGGATTAGAAAACACCATCTCTGACTATTTGATTATTTTTAGATATGTACAGCATGCAATCAAAAGTGCTGATTATAAAAACATTCTTTATTTTATGCACATTAACCCCAAGAAAGACTAAACTAATTGCTTAAGGATGTCCTAGTCCAAATGACACATTTTATTTTAATTTTGTGGGTCTTCTGAGCTGAAACTGAGTGCACTATCACAGGTGTTATCGTATTGCTTTGTCTTTAGTACTGTCCTGGGAAGCAGTGAATGTAACTCCGTGTTTTGTAGAGCTAGCACTTGTTAGTGCCTAATAAATATTTAATAGTACAATAGATTACATATACTGTTCTATTGAATATTTTAATTTTCTGCATTCCCATGTGACTTAGTAAACATTGTATATTAAAAACATTTTTGGAACTTAAATCTGGGTAAACATATAAAAATTGGAACTCTCAGTTGAGACTGCCAACCCAATGGCCTACTATCTCTTGAAGCAGATAAGTTGTTCGAATGAGCTGACTTGCTCAATAAAATAAGTTTACTCATTAATTATAATCACATGGAGGCTCCCTAGTTTTAGAGAAATAACCCTTCAAAGGATGACTTTCATTCAGAACTAACTCATCAAAAAAATAAGGTGATTAAAACACCATTGTTAGGGTTCATAGTGTAGATATATTTTCAGGACTATCTGCTTGTTTTAAGT
Organism: Carollia perspicillata; assembly: GCA_004027735.1. Classification (NCBI taxonomy): domain Eukaryota; kingdom Metazoa; phylum Chordata; class Mammalia; order Chiroptera; family Phyllostomidae; genus Carollia; species Carollia perspicillata. The sequence continues at coordinate 4,001 of PVKM010000923.1, read as the reverse complement.
CAAAGCTACTTACTTCATTGGGTCTAGGTACCAAATACTTCCTGTTGTAGCTGCTTCCGCCTCAGTGTTTCTCAACTTTAATGTACATACCAATCACTGAAGATCAAATTGTAAAAAAGCATGTTCTGACTCAGTAGGTTTGGGCTGGAGCTGAGATTCTGAAATTCCAAAAAGAACCTCTCAGGCAACGCTGCTGTTGCTGCTGGACCAGGACAACACTTTCAATGACAAGAATGTAGAACACTGGTTTTCAAGTCTGGATATGCAACATAATCATATGTGTGGCTTTTAATAAATTATGGGCATGATTCAGCAAGTCTTGGGGGACTGACTTACGTTTCTAAATCTTTCCAGGTCATTCTAATTATTAGTCAAGTATGACATTCCTTTATAAGAGATGTTTTACCATTTCTATCTAAAAGTGTATAATTTTCTAAGCATTGTTTTGAAATTAGAATATCATGGGTATACATATGAAATTAGGGCCAAGAAAATGGTAATATCTCATGATGCAATAATAATAGCAAATATGTATTGATTTTCCCATGTGGTGACACAGCAATTTTACCCTTTTTCATACTAGTTTATTACTTTGTCTAAGTGATGAGGAGTGGGGAAGATAACTTAGTTCTAGGTAGATGAGGCAGCGAAGGAAGAGCTGAGAGTGTATTTTGTTCAGTTCAGTTGCATTAAACACAACAGGAATGGTGTAGTGGCAGTATTGAGGAAGAATCTAAACACTGTAAACAAGAGAACTCAGTTACTTTTCTAAATTTGCCCAGAGCCATAAGTAGAATTAGAATAAGCTATTCAAAGCTGAAAAGAAAAAGAAAGAGCCAATCGTCTGTGCTTAGGATCTCTTGTGTTCATGTATGCAGATGGGTCTGACAAGAAGCAGAATGGGAAAGTACATCTGTTGAATCAGCTGCACAGATCTGCCTCCTCCCACCTTCACTTCCTAAGTCCAGGGAAGCATCTTTTTCACTCATTGTGTTAGTTTACATTCAAGTTATAAATTATGTGGTAAGTGACAGTGGGAAATAGTGGAGAGCATGTGCTGCAGTTGACCTTTAACTGATTCAGTATCATCTATCCTTGGAATTCTACTCCTGAACTTTCAAGGTTACCCTTCTTATTGTGGACCTAATCTAGATCTCTTCTAATGTGGTTGAAAACAGGAAATGTGAAAAGTTGCAATGAAGTTTTTCAAAAGGGAAATCTAATATGAATGCAGAAATAGCTCATTTAGTCTTTGAAAGTTGTCCCTTGGGAAAATTGCTGAACAATATTGACCTATACAGAAATTTATTTCTGAATTTATGCCAATTGTGTTATTATTTTGAAGTGACATTTTGGACCTTCCAAATGTATAATAAATGTGCAATGGAAATGTATTCTTAATGGAGTCAGGATAATATTCAGCTGCAAAAATTTCTCTGGTATTCTTCCAAAGACACTGTCAAAATCAACTGTAGGCAAATTTCCTTTGCTTAAAATTACTTAAATTCTGCACATTTTCCCACAACCATTAAGAATACTACATAATTTATAGCATGCTTCACTTTCTCCTTTGTTCAAGGTGGTTTATTTCCTAAGTTCTGGCAAAAAGAGCTACTTAGAATGCACCATTAAATATGATTTTCAGAGAATATTTCCAATGGAGAGAGAATGATGATGAGACTGGCAATTGTTTTCAAATAAAGTCAGCCATTTAACCTATTATTCTGGGAATGAAGTGGCACACATTTTACTAAGTTGAGAAAGAAAAGAAAGATTTTGAAATTCTGTTCAGTGAGGAAAAGACAGATTACGTGTAATATTTATTTTTAATTGCCATCTTTTGACAGTCCAAGCTTTACATTGTCAAATTACTAGGGCTTCTAATAATAGAGGAAGCTCTAGAATAAGAAATTTTTATTTTGCCTTTGTAAAAACATGATTTTATTATCTGCCTTATTTGAAGACCTAATTATGCAAATGAAGTGTTTAAGATTTACAAATCAATTTAGTGTTAATACTCTTTTAATTAATTTAGAAATGGTAAGGCAATCTCTCTATTTTGTCATTAATTTTCATAACATATGGAAAAAAGTGCTTCAAACTGTCTCTTAATTGGTTTGTAGTGAGGGAAAAGTTATAATATCTTTGATTCCCTCCACAAAATTACACTATGTGAGAGCTCATGGTTATATGAAAGAGAGAATGACAATGCTACAAGAAGTAGACTATATGGGAAATGATTTTAAATAACCAAATAATGGAACATAGAAACATGGCTTCTTGGATAAAAGGCGGCTTACTCCATTTGGTTGTATTACGACATTCTAAACCTGACTTTGTTCAGCATGATTAGTATGTGAATAGATTGCATAGTAGAAAAATTTAATAAATAACACTATTTCAAAATAAGTCACTGTTTTAAGATTTGAAATATAATAAAATGAATTTAACTTCAAAAGTTATCAGATGTTTTACAATTATTATACTCTTTGTTATATTATTACTGATTAGTATGGTACCTATGAAAACTTCCTTGCATCAATTAATTATTATGTGACTATAGATACAAACTATAAGGACTTGACTGGATAATTTGAGTTAACAGCTGATCTATAATGTTTGTTGTATATTTTTTGCCTTAAATAACCATTACTTATCTATTACTGTATGATATGTGTAGGTAAATAAACTTTTGTACATTTGTCTAATCTTTGGATAGGAAAAAAGTAGTAAGTTGTATATATAACCTACCTTATACTACAATATAAAACAAACTTCAGATGACTTAAACTGATATAATAAATACATACATGCACATATACATATTTAAAATAATAGAAGAAAATAATAAGCATTATTTTATTAGTTTAGGTTGGAGAAGATTTTTTTAAGCAAGGTATAAAATGAATAGAAGAAAAAAGGTATTTTGAATATGGCAATTATTGTTAATTTTTAAAGATAAGATGATTTTAACTGAGGATATATTTGCAATATACATGAATAGGATCAATAATTAATATTCTGTGTAGTTCTATAAGAAAAGAAAAAAAACAAAGATAAGAAAATATGGTGATGTCTCTGCACAGATAACTCAGAAGAGATACAAAATATTGAATTTTATTAGATCATTTATAGCCACAGATATGCAATGAAAATAAAAATAGGCTATTGATTTTCAGTTTTTAGAATGAGAAACTATAGTGAGAATAATCTTTTACATTCTCACTATAGGAATAGTGAGGTTAGTTCTCACTATAGGAATAGTGAGGTTAGTAGGAATGTGGATAGGTACTAGACTACTGGAGGTCAATCTGAGTACTCAGCAAAGTACTCAAATAAGTACTTTTCTTTATTTTTTAAATTTTAGTGTATTTTTAATTATCATTTAACCCCTATATAGCCCTTCCCCTTTGCAATTACCACACTACTGTCTATGTCCGTGAGTCCTTTTTCCTTTTTGCTCAATCCCTCCACTCCCTAACATCCCCACCCAGTCACTGTCATCTTGATCTCCATCTATGGACCTGGAGAGCCTTATGCTAAGTGAAATAAGCCAGTCAGAGAAAGACAAAAACCACATGATTTCACTTATATGTGGAATCTAATGAACAAACTGAACTAACAAGCTAAATACAGACAAACTCATAAATAAGTACCTTTCTGAATATGGATGTAGCTAAAAGCAATGGCAATTCCTGAAATCGGGGTCTCATAATACTTACTTCAAAAACTATGGAGATTTGCTTTTGTTTTAGGTGTGCTTGTTAATAACTGTGAGTTTGCTCTCTTTTTACTGTTCATCTTGTTCATATTTTTTATCTTCTTTTTCTTAGATAAGTCCCTTTAACATTTCATATAATAAGGCAAGCAAACAACTAGAACAGGAACAGAACCACAGAAATGGAGATCACATGGAGGGTTAGCAACAGGGGACTGGGAGGAGGAGAGAGGGGAAAAGGTACAGAGAATAAGTAGCATAGACAGTGGGGAGAAAATAGACA
>PVKM010000922.1:0-89744 GCA_004027735.1 Carollia perspicillata | reverse complement strand
CTTGGGGTGGGGCTCCTGTTCTGTTCTGTAACAGTCTTTGGCATCCCTGAGTGGGCCAAATATTGCCTCCCCCCTTGGATCTCTGTTCTGTAACACAATGACAAAATATTGGTTTATGGATTTAAAATTTGTCTCCTCATGACTAGTTATTAGGGGCTGAGACCTAAATAAATTAATTATTTTAAAAATAAATTTAAAATAAACTGAAAAAAGGAAATACTAGATTTAACTAAAAGGCACCAGTTACAATGGGGTAAGTCACAGGTGTCAGCGATCTTCGTTACTGTTCACTTTGAAAAGCTATCTCACAGCCTTTACACAGCAACCAAAACCTTGTCCCTATGTAACCCATCCTGACATCCTTTTAACATTGTCTCTGTAAATGATGACTTGGAAATTCAAATGTGGCTATAGGTTAAACAGCCTATTTGCTTGAGAATTCTAGGAACTGACTTCAAAAGACTCAGACTCCAACCTTCAGACATTCCAACCTTCTGACATTCCGCTCCGGGCGATAGGCCCTCTTCAACCTGTCACTTGAAAAGACTGCTGCCTTGCACGTGGTTCCCTCGGTGGAGAACTCTTAACCTCTTCCTTTTCATTCCTTCATCTCTCTTCTTTCCTTCCTTTCCGCTCCTTACCCAAACTCCTGCCCATGTCCAGTTGTTAAGATGGATTTCATGACCGAATTCCATCATTGTTTCAGGCAGCTGGCACTTGAATAAACCTACTTTCCTGCCATCAGCCCATCTCTTGACTGTTGGCCTTTGAGTGGCAGGCAGTCGAACCTAGATTCAGTATCACCTATAATTCTGAATTGCACGAAGGTTTGCAAGTATCAAGTAGCTGGACATTTTAAGATTACACTATAATTGCATTATTAAAAACTCACATGTGTTCTTTAAAATCTGGTTTTTACTGAGGTTGAATATTGGTTCTTTTTTTGCGTTTGGGTTTCAAACATATTTCAAACTTAATATTAAGTAAAATGCTATCTTTATTTTCTTACACACATGAGGTTTTTCCAGGCCACATGGCAAAGGGTATGTTTCAAAATATTTAACTTTGAATAAATAGATCATCACCCACTGCAGAATTAATAGATGGCAGTGAAATTAGCTATACACAAGGCTCTTGATTCTGTCTAAAATATCTACTCATCAATCAAGTTAAAAATCATTTAGGCTCTGATGCACCTTTGTGGATTTCCAAATGACAGAAGGATTATGCTAAAGAAAAGTTAGATAGTAGAATGCCAATCTAAGATAGAAACAGCAATTATAATAGCCTTTTGACACTTTTATCAATAGCTCGATAATGGGGTTAAAAATGTTTTCACTAAGAACATAGCTCTCACTAGTCTGGGAGGATTCCATACCATTTCAGGTTTTTAAGGGAAGCTACTGGTGTCACGTTCAGTCGCCTCAGTAATTGTGGTCAGGCTGGAAAGTTCAGTTAGTAAGAGCCTCACACAGGAATAACTTAAACCCTCCCACATTCCAACTCAGATCCCAGGTGGGGCACTGCAGTGCAACAAGGAATCACATCAACTTGGTGATTCTGGTAATTTGGAGACACAGCCAGAATTACAGGCAAGGTCTGAGCATGTCAGTGCATGTCATCTTATTGAAAGTGCATTCCAATAATCTTTCAATGTGGACATCATTATGTTGGTTATTAAAAATCATAAGAATTGGGAGTATTGAGAAACAGAACATTGTTGGTGTAGTATGTGCAAAAAAATAAGAAATGGGTTAAAAAAATAAGAACTAGGTTGTAAAGCTACATAGTCAACAAAAAGATGAAGAAATAAAATGGACTGAGCATGCGTGTGTTGTCATGAGCAGTATGTACAAGACACTAAGTTTCATGAGCAGTGTGGTCACAGAAATATATTAACATCATTGAATGCACTTGGTATTGAAGGTGGAGTGAGTGGTTAAATGTGTGTGTAAAGAGTTGAGAAAATAAAAACGTCAGAGTGAAAGTTAAATCTGTCTTTAGCTTGGAAGGGAGAACCCAGGCAGTCTGATCATTATCAAGATGCTGGCTGGCCTCAGAGTGTAACAGTGGGAAATTGTAACCCACCCCATCATTCCTTTGTCATTGTTTCTGTGAGTGCCAGCTCTGATACTTAGCCTGCAGATAAACAGCCTGTTTGTATATGAATCTTAGGAATTACTTTAAAAAGATAGACTCCGGCCTTCAGGCATCTGAGCTCTAGGAGATTTGCTGATCTTCATTCATGGATCCAGGATGATGTGAAGCAGAATGATGTGAAGCCAGGATGTCTAAACCAGAATGGTGTACACTGGACCATCACTTGCCTTATTAGAATGCACATAGAGAACTTTGCAACCCTCTCTTGATTTCTTTGTTCTGTTCCCCTCTCCCTTCTTCTAAAAACCTCTGCTTCCACTGACATGGGAAAATGACCTTTGAGATAACAGTTCCCCATTTCCCAGATGCCCAGAGTCTGAATAAGCCACTTTCCTTTTCCACCAGCACCTGTCTCTGGAGTATTGGCTTTCAAAACAGCAGACAGCTGGACCTGCATTCAGTTACAAAGGGAACTTCACACAGGTTGGCTATGGCTTCTGTCATTACTTCCATTTCCCTCATATTGCCAGTGCTTTACTTCCAACACACATAGTAGGGCTTTCTTTCCTACTCATGTCTTCATGTTAGCCATGTGTCTTACTTTGACCTAGGAAATTTAAGTGAAAATGAGATGTGCTACCTTTTCTTCAGAACTTAAAAAGCCAGTGTGAGGTTTGCCACATCCTCCTTCCCTTACCTTTGCTGTGAGTAAGCAAAAATTTGGTGGAAAGAAGTTTGCAGCGGTCTGGGCTCCTGGTTGACTATAATAAGCAGCTCCCCCTCCTGCCCCATGTTGGAAATGCAGCCTGAGTGAAAAGGAAGTTTGGGAGATCATATCCTAGCACTGTATAACGGAGCCTGTCACAATAGGCCTGGAGTCTTTGCTCTTCTGCACCACTACAGCCAGCAGGAAGCTGCTGAAGAGTATGTACCACGAAGGAGAGGAAGCCAATGGAAAACATGTGACCCCTCCAAAACAGAAGAAAGACATGTGACCACACCCCACCCCCCGCGCAAGGCAGAAGATCCATCTGAAGACAGGGCAGAGAAAGCCAGGGCCAGAGAGCATGTCATATTAAAATGGTGACATCCATGCCGAGGGAGTTGGGGCAAACACCAAAACAAAACAAAACAGCACTGACAGCTTAGTCAAAACATTTAAACGTTTGAACAGTAGTTTCTTGGTGATTGACAGTGATATCATAGTGTTTTAGCAGCAGCTTTATGTTAAAGTAAGAACAGTTTTTAAAACAAAGTTATTATTAATAAAGGGAAAACAAAAATTGTACAATAAAGGGAAACATAGGAGACCACTTGGCCCAGCATACAGCATGATATTCAAAATATTAATAAAATGCTAATAATGTAAAATCAATTATTGTTATAGAGCTGACTTTTTGTAGTTGAGGAAAACAGAGATGAGAATGGTTGTATAAATGAGAGAAATCATTTAACCAATTTATTAAAAGCCAGTGGATATATACTGTCTGAAATTAATAATGTAAGAAAAATATTATTAGCATTTCACTTAAAATACAGGTGTCAAAGAAGTGAAAGTGGTTAATTTTGAGAAATAGACTTGGCCTTGGGAATGTGGCTTACATCAAAGGAGTGATATTTTTGAGATAATCCTTTTAATGGTATATGATTTCTTTTCTTCATAAAAGGTGCATATTTTGATAGAAATGTGAGTTTGACATTTAAATCGTTATTCACATTTCTCCACTTTGTACTACCTGTAAATATGTTCCCTGCAAAAATTTGGCATCACCAAGCACACATCTGGAAGTCACATTTCTCAATCAGCTAAAAATAGGATGCGGGCTTGGCCTGCCGTGTGCTAGTAGCTCTCCAAGGTGAGGGATTAACGTGCTCCTAAACACTACCGGAGCCTTCACAGCTCAAACACACCTGAGCCACTTCCTCATCTCCTTTTCTGTCACTCCTGAGGTTGTTCAGGTGCTGTGTGTCACCTGGCTTATTATCCACTTCCAATTTCTAAGGTACACTCTTGGAAATGTATCTGGAAGAACAATATTTAAAGCCATTTATAATATATTCAAGTTTTAGTGAAATGTCAGTGCCTAGTTTTTTAAATGTCTGACACTTGACACCTTCATCTATGATAGAGAATCAAAATTACATCTTAAAGTCTTTTTTTTTGTTTGTTATTTTCTAGCATCTCGTTTCTCTTGCCAGTTGAACTGTTTACAATGCCAGCTGCAGGGATGTCAATATTTAAAGGGTAAAAATATATTTTATAAATAACTCCACATGAAACATTTTTAAAAGCTGAAAAGGATTTACTCGGTTCCACATATAAATTTCTGTGTCATTGTCCTTCTATGACTTCAGAAATTACTTACAGTCCTAAACACATGCAATGCCTTTATGGTGTTGAAAAGATACACCTAATAAGAGCCGTGAAACCACTGTTTTGCACTGTTCAGGTAAAGGACTGAGGAGTCCAGGAGAGGTAGTAACTGCTCTACATCTGGATGTCGACGGATGTTTTCAATGAAGCTAAGGGGGTACTGATGCCTTCAAAGCAGAGGGCATCCCAGGTGCAAAGCCGTGGAGTGGTGAAAAGAGATGTCCTTGGAATTATATTCAGATGAAAGTGATGGGTTCACTGAGATCCGACCAAGTGATACATGAGGTGACATGTCAGGGAATAAAGTTAATCAAAAAACTACTATGTCTTGAACCCTTACTATGTGCAGATGTTGTCCAATGGACTTTGTATGACAAGTCATTGAATGGACCAGGGGATAATACTTTTTCAGGAAACAGAAGTCAACAAAAACATTTGAAGAGATAAATGATATAATAGATTTGTTTTAGGAAAAAGTACGCAGAGTACAGTGATGAGGAAAGAACAAGTGTGTGGGATATTGGCAATAAGTGTCTCAAAGCAAGAAATGCAAATCACTGCTAATATAGTTTATAAAATTTACCACACAATCCACAAAGGAAAGAATGCTTGCCAGTAAAAAGGACATAAAGAGAGAAGGAGATGGAAACTAAAACACCCTACACTAAAAATCAAAGATAACTATAAATTCATTTTTTTATTTTGGTAATTGAGTTAAATTTCTGAATGAGAAAATGTTCATCAAATATTTATAAGTATCATATTTTAATTTATCTTTCAAAATGCTTTCAGTGGACTTACATATTGCTTATTACTGACAGTAAAAGAGATTAGTATTCTGACCATCTAATCCTTATGCATCTTTATGTATAAGAAAATATTATGCTTGAAGAAAATGTTAAAAAAACTTTTATTTTAAGGAATTTTTGCATTTATTTGCAAAGTGAAATACCTCTTTAATTATATTTTATGGAAATATTAACTGAACTATGTTATGTTTCTATGAATTTAAATTTGTAGGTCCTATAATGAGTACAGTGTGGATAATTTCTGAATACTGTTATTATTTTTGTTTAAAAAGTAATATTTTGTTTGATTTTAAAGGTATCAAAATAATTTAAAATATTAAAATATATAACTATAGATTTACCCATGTAGTTCCTGTTTCCAAAACCCTTTACTTATTTGTAGAAACTTTGTGTTTCATTTAATTTATTGATACACAATCTTATAGTTGGTATACAGCCTTATATTGGTCAGATTAGTATGGTTGGTATACAACTGTATATTGGCTACAATAGTTATAGGTGTATAACATAGTGCTTCGGCATTTGTATACCTTAGAATGTAATTCTAGTAATCATAACCATCTGCATTGTTCAGACCTATCACAGTATTACTGACTGTGTTCCCTTCCCATCTTCGCCCATTCTCCCATGCCCTCTGTTTTGGTAACTATCCCTTTGTCTCTGTTTCTGTAACTCAGTTTTTGTTTTGTTTGTTTGATTTTGTTTTTAGATCACACATATAAGTGACAGCATATGGTATTTGTCTGACTTATTGTATAGCAGGATACCCTCCAATCTGTCTAGGTTGTAGCAAATAAGATTTCATTCTTTTTTATGGCTAGGTAATATTCCATTATCTTGGCTATTGTATATAATGCTGCAGTGAACATAGGGCTTCATTTATCTTTTTCATTTGTATGGTTTTGAGTCAACATTTAAGTCTTAATCTGTTTTGATTTATGCTTGTGTGTGGTATAAGAAGATGGTCTACCTTTTTGAGTAAGTGCTATTGTTTTCTTTGGATAAATGCCCAGGAGGAAACTGCGAGGGCATATGGCATATCTACATTTAGTTTTTTTTTTAAATCCATACTTTTTCCATATGAGCTGCATCAGTTTGAAGTCCCACCAAGAGCACACAAGGGTTCTATTTTCTCCCCATCCTCACTAACATGTCATGTCAACTTTTTCATGATAGCCATTTTGACTGCTGTGAGGTGACGTCTCATTGCTTTAATTCTTCTTGTTTTAATTCTCAGTCCCCTGATGATTGATGATGTTGAGCATCTCTTGTAGGTCTGTTGGTCATCTGTATGTCCCCTTTGTAGAAGTGTCCTTCCATGTCCTTTGCCTACTTGTGCAATCAGACCTTTTTTTTTCTGTTGTTGTTAACTGCGCTGTATAACTTTCTTGTATATTTTGGGTCAACCCCTTATCGGATATCTCATTTGTGAATATATCCCCTCACTCAATCAGCTGCATTTTTTGGATGAAGATTATCTTAACTGTGCAGAAGCTTTTAGTTTGATGTAGCCCCATTTGCTTATTTTTCTTCTGTTTCCCTTGTACACGCACACAAAAACACATACCAAAAAGGTATTATTCAGACTGATGTCAGGTAGTTTACCTTTTATGTTTTCTTTCCTTATTTTTGAAAAATCCACATTCTCGCAGTGTCATTTGGTTTTAACACGAAGAGCTTCCCCAAACAAGCACAGCTTTCCTGTACTGCATGTCCCCTGGTTATTGCTGCAGGTTTTATGAATCTGCAGATGTCTTTTAGTTGTCCTCATTGAAAAAGCTTCTTGGATGTATAAGTCTAGGATAGAAGATTTCTTTTCTTTCAGTGGGTTAAAATCAGTGTTATAAATTTATAGTTGCAGATAATTTTATGGCTGATAATTTCAAAACTCCAGAAATAAAAATATCTTTTATTTTGTAAATCTGTCTAAATAATAAACAAATATCCCCCCAAATTTTACAGAAGCTTGTACATTAAATTCAAACACTATTAAAAACCACATGGAAGAGAATTAATTTTAAATATATTATATTTTTGAAGAGATAGAAATATTTTGTTCCAGGTTTATTTTTGCAAGTGTAGTGCTCTCCACCAAATGTCATTAAACTTGACCCAGCTGCTCTGCTCCAGCTAGTGGAGATCGGAAAGTTTGCTGCCCTACATGGGCTATGGGAGTTGTTGGATTATAGTTGCTTCATAATTCTTTTACAGGATTTTTTTTTTAGCGTTCTCTTCTAGAATTTCACCTGATACATGCCAAAAGCCCAAGGCCAAAGCTATGCAGTTTTCGGAACCCTTCTAAGTATCTCTTTCTTTTCCCTCAACTTTGAGCTCTTTCTGCTCCACTGAACGAGATTGGCTGTTTTTATCTGGGATCCTCCTCCCAGGCACTGATATCCCCACGGCCATAATCTCTGGGGTAATGTGGAACTCGCTGTGTTAGCTTCTCATGCCTTAAGCATCATGGCCCTACAATGCCTCTTATGTGATGTCAGAAACAAAGATTCCAATTTTTCTACAATTTTAGAATGTTTATAAGAGGAATGCGATTCTGAACACTTTTACATACACAGAGCCGGAAGCAAACTATGTCTACTTACCATTTTATAAGATACGATCATGTAATACAATCATGTAGAGCTCAAAGATAATCCTATGTTTATTCTACATTCTCCCCTTAGGCAAAAATAATAACAATACCGCAAATTACTGTATAAAAGGAAAAACTGTGTATTGAATTGCAAAAAAAACCACTCTCAACCCCTGAATTTAAAAAAAACTGTCTATAAGCATGGAAATAAATGATGCCTAAACAGACACACACACAAAAACACACACAGTCCTTGGAACCAGTATTCGTATAACCCAAAAAGTATTTTAGTCTCAGATGATGATTTATTACTATGTATTTGATAATTTTCATGCCCTTTCTCATGGTAAAATATCAATAACTTATGTAGGTTCTACTACAAAAATGGTAAAAAAGACAATATAAGGAAAAGATTTGAGGATTTTGAAGGAAGCAGATATATTTTCAATAGCATATGACATTTATAGAGAAGAATTTTTTTCAATTGAAATATCGAAAAAAGACTTAAGATATTGTTTGTCTTTCTATTATGTATTTATTAGACAGACTGTAAATCATAAAGTAAAGCATGTTTTTTTATATTATTTTTTGAGTTGGGATGATAAACACACAATACAATATACAGATGTATTATAGAATTGTACCCATGAAACCTAGATAATTTTATTAACCAATGTCACCCCGATAAATTCAATAAAAATAAATAAGAAATTCTTATGAATTCTTTACTGCCAGATAAAAATGTATAAATTTAAACTGCATTTCTAAATAAACATTACTCACATATCTGATAAGAATCCAGTATCTACAATATGTAAAGAATTCTTACAACTCAACAATAAAAATACAAACAACTTAATTAAAAATCAGGAAAAAAATGATTAAGTACTAGTGACTAGCATATGATTTTGAAGTTTGTTAAAATACTATAATAACTCACAAATAAACTAAGCATAGGAATTGACAACTGTATAAAATGAAAATATTTTTTAAAAATGAAAAGCTAAAAAAAATAAGAATGACTTCCACAAGTGAAAACATTTTAAGGAGTAAAATACAAATTCCAAAACAAAAATTTCTAGGAATAAAATACAGGTAAAGCTAAAGGAAATTAACACTTCTTTCCTTTGATATCCAGTAATAGTAATTATCTGAAAATATAATGAAATATCAAGAATGTTATATCAAAATCATAAACTCACAAGAAAACTTAAATATTAAATGATTAGATTTTTGAGAGGAAATGCTAGTGCATTTTTGTAAGACATTTCTCTACCCCAGCGCTGACCAACTGCCACGAGTTTGCTCTGTTTCATACTGTCTCAGAATTTGCAAAAGCCCAGGCAAAAAAAAAAAAAAAAAGTCAAATCATTCAAGCTCCCTGTAATTCTCACCACTACAATATCTTGGTTTCTTAGTCTTTTATGGTTCTGTAATTTTGTGAAGTATTTAATTGGAAGGTAACATGATATATATATTTCACTGATATACAACATATATTGAAAAGCACACATCATAAGTATGTTGCTGTAAGAATTTTTTACAAAGTGACACAGCCCTGTAATTGCCACTGAAATGAACAACAATGGCAACAGAACATTACTGGATCCAGGTAAGCTCCTGTTATATTATATCCAGTCACTGCCACCCCTCCACCTCAGGAGAAATAGGATTCTAGCTTATATTACATGGACTAGATTATCTTGTAGAAAATTTATACAAATGAACTCACATGGTATTTACTCTTCTTTTTCCCTTTGACTTAATTTACTTAATATTAAGTTTCTAAGTGGCATCACGTTGCTATATGCAGTTTTATTTCATTTTCTTTCATTGCTACATAGTTTTCTGTCATATTAACGTGCCATAATTTTTAAGTATCTTCAACTGTTTTTGGACATCGAGTATTTTAACAGTTTGGGGTGGATATTATTAACAGTGCTGCTATGGTCCTCTTTAAATGTATCTTTTGGTAAGCATATGCATTCATTTTTGTTGAATATACATACACCTGAGATAAAATTGTCAGACTATTAGAATCTCTCCCTCTCTCCCTCTCTTCCCCTGCCCCTCTTTCCCTCTCTTCCCCTCTCTCCCTCTTTCTGTCTCTCTCAATTTGACTTGCTATTTCTGCTATGCTGTTTGTTGAGCATCATCTTTATTTCTTCCAATTTAATTGCACAACGGCCTTTATATCTCCACTCAAATCAGCTCTAGGTTTAAACACATTACTCATCACTCAGAAGCTCACTATTTAGGAGTGCCTGAGAACTGGACTAGACTTTTTTTCTTGCCTCTCATCAGATTTCTTACTAAGTCAGACCAGAATTCTGCCTTGGTTGGTGTGGCTCAATTGGTTGGAGCATCATCCTCACAGACCAGAAGGTCACAGTTGCAAATCCTGGTCAGAGCACATGCCTGGGTTGTGGGTTTGGTCCTCAGTTGCAGTGACAACAGATCAGTGACTATTATTTCTCTTACATTGTTGCTTCTCTCCCTCTCTATTTTTCTCTCTTCTACTATTTCTAAAAATCAATAAGTATGTCCTTGATCGAAGGTAAAAATAATAATAGTGAATAAAACTTTAAAAAATTCTTCTGGAATTCCCTTTTCTCTCATATGAATTAATGAATTACCTCACTACCACCCACTGATATGGGAAGCAGTAATATTGTAGTTAAAATTAACTTTTTACTTTAAATTATGTATTTTTTTTGATGTACTAGTGTTAAAAATAGCCATCAGGTTGATGCAAATTAAAACCACAGTGAGATACCACCTCACACTGGTCAGAATGGCCATCATAAACAAAGCAACAAACAAGTAAATGCTGGCAAGGTTGTGGAGAAAAAGGAGCCCTAGTGCACTGTTGGTGGGAATGCAGACAGGTGCAGCCACCGTGGGAAACAGGAGGAAATTTTCTCAAAAATCTAAAAATGGAACTGCCTTTTGACCTAGCAATTCCACTGCTGGAATTATATCCTAAGAATCCTGAAACACCAATTCAAAAGAACCTAAGCACCACCCCTATATTCATAGCAGCACAATTTACAATAACCAAGTACTGGAAGCAGCCTAAGTGCCCATTAGTAAATGAGTGGATAAAAAAACTGTTGTACATTTACACAATGGAATACTACACAGCAGAAGGGAAGAAGGAACTCCTACCCTTCATGACAGCATGGATGGAACTGAGAGCATTATGCTAAGTGAAATAAGCCAAGCAGTGAAAGACCAATATCATATGATCTCACCTTTAAATGTAACCTAATCAATAGAACAACCAAATAAGCAAAATAAAACCAGATGGTTCTATATATGGACTTTAGAATCGCACTACTGAAATTGGAACCCAGCTCTATCATGCACTATTTCATATTTGGATAATCTATATACAAAGTTTGCCATTATAACTATTTTTGTTGTATTTTAAACTGATCTCAAAAATGCTACTTTCAGATAGTTTCTGGTTATTCATGGTCTAATATCGATATTAGAATATAATCTAATGTCAACAAGTCTCAATTTAATTAAATAGTAACAAAAATGTTTAATAAAATGTAACATTTAGTGAATGCAAATTGTCATTACAATTATACATTTTATTTTTATATATTTTACACATTGTAATTTTAAGAGAAGTAATTTCATATGAGATTCTAATCCCACACTGTCTATAAAACAATGTATTTTATTCTTGATAAATTATGTTCTCTTAAATATATTGTGTAGAATGTATTCTATTTGGATCTATATTTACTACCTCTTTAGTGTTTTATTTTTCCTTATATGAAAAATCATTGTGCATATACATCCAATAAATGGTACTTTTGAATGTCTGACATTTTCATTCTTGGGATGTTTTATTTAAATTATATGAATTTATGGAATAGAAAGATTTTTAAATTTCCTAATGCCCATTTTTTTGTTGCAAAGTATCAATGTTCACTGGGGGAAATTTTTAGTTCCCAAAGCTAAATTCTTGCCATTATTTTTGAAGTTCTAAAAAGTGAATCATTTTAGTTTATTGAAAAAATAATGCATTTAAATTTAATTCTGAAGGACACTCCTGCCCAGCTATGAAATAGGAAGCCACGCGCCTTTGTGTTTGCAAGTGGACCATGTCATTATTCTGGTCCCACTGTTGCATGAGCTGCATCCAACCTGTGGTGCTTTTGGTGTAATCAGTTCATAGCCTATTTACCATCAACGTTTTGAAGAAAAAATTATCTTGTGGAAATAGTGTTTGCCATCTTTTTTGTAACCTAAATTTCAGTAACACAAATCATTCTAATTCTTTGTTACCCTTCCTGTATAACAGAATTTATATTTCCACTCATAATCCTAGAAATGAAACTAGTTTGATGAACACTAAGAGTTAAGAGAAGAGGAACTGGCTACAGAGCAAAACAGGATTTAACAAGTTGAGGATTTAGAAACATAAGTTTATAGAATCAACCATCAATTTGGTGTTAGGTTACTATTCATTTGGTAACAGGATGAATAGGTATGAGAATCTTTAATTAACAACAGAATAATTTAAATAGGCTTATACTATGAAGTACCATTTCCCAGTTACATATACTAAAGTATTTCAAAATATACCCCTTAAATTAAAAGGTCCATTTCTTCTTTTCTCATTTTGCCCTTCCTTTAGCTCTTTTCAGAGAACTTAACATTTCTAATAGTGTATATTTATTGGTTTCTATAAAGGAGTTAGGCAGAATAGGCAGCTGGTAAGGTAAAGAGTTAAACTGACCTTCAGACATCTTCCATAGAATCTTCGGTCAGCCATAGGGAGACTGCTGGTTTGATGCGTTCAACTGCATCTCAAACCCACTGCACTATGTTGAGCAAATCAAATGACTGCACGCAGCGTGGGGCAAAAGGAGGCTGAAGGCAAAAGTGAGTATGAGTACACAAAAATCTGTTTACTCTTGTATCATGATTTATCCATTGTTATTTTCTGCACAACTGTAAACCCATTTTGTTGCACCTTGTATATTAACCAGAACTCATATTGTGTTACACTTTGAATTCCTAATTAAGGACTCTATTTTAAAATAATAAAACTATTATAAAGTAGCTCCCATTTGAATTTCAAAGAGTATTGGGGATGGAGCTGGAGAACATTATGCTGAATGAAATAAGCCAAAAGTGGGAAGGGTTTTCAGGAGCAAGTATAAAGGACACATGGATGAAACCAAAGAGGGTAGGGTCAAGGGTGACAAGTGGGGATGGCTGGGGTGGGGGGAGTGATGGGGGATAAATGGAGACAACTGTACATGAACAACAGTAAAATATATAAATAAATATTTTTAAAGGAAAAAAGCATTAGGGAGAGAAAACATTTTAGAATCTTTGTAATGTTTATAGATTAACATAAATAGTTCTGAATATCAAGAGTTAATATTAATGATAATAGTATTAAGAATTGACTGTAATAGCACTCAAATTATGCAGGGAAATACAGCAAAAACATCTTTTTTCTAAATCTTACTACAAACTTTGCTTCAGTAGAAATTCCAAAAAGTTGTGTGGATTGCTTGATGTGAAGCTCTGGGGAAGTACATGTTATTTATATGAAACTTGGATGGCTTTCTGCTTGAGTTGTGCCTGAATAAAAGCCAAGTACTTTCAAATTTGATATTGGAAAATAAAACTTTCCCACAACCAGGTAGTCGCAGGTGTGTACCCTGCTCTCTTTCTGCCAAGGTTTCCTTTGTTTGCATAGTTTAAACTGCACTGTCCTGGTGTTCCATTTCAGCAAGCGAGCTATTCTTCTGAGGACAGTAATTCGCAAGTTAATTTCCCCATATTTTAGTGAATGTACTATCTAAATTATACTTTATATTATTTAATTAATTTAATGAATTCAAATTGGTATATATATAATTTTATTGAGCTAGTTCATATACTGAATTGAGCTTGTATGATGCAAGAAATGCTCTGCATCTCCAAATGTGTTTTATATTTAAGGTTGTGCTTTTACTTTATGACTATAATACCTCCATACAAATTTCAGAAATACAAATGTAGTCAATTACAAAATATTGTTTCTCTTTTGTATCCTTTCTTTTTAATATTTCTATCAATTTTTACATATTATAAATACATTCTTCCACTTCATTTTTGTGACACCTTGCTGTCATATGCATTGCACCTTTTTTTCTATCCTGTTCTGCTTTGCAGGAGGTTGACATTTTTCCCCAAATATCCTGGCTCCTGGTCAGGTCCCCGCAGTCTGATTCCTCCCCTAACTAAAGAGAAGATCGGACAGTGGTAGTGACCTCACCAATAGCTGCCTACCCACCTCCACCTGCTAGCTCTTCCCTTACGGTCTCAGCTCTCACTGGGAAGGCCCACTGGAACTCCTTCTTTCGACAGCTCTAGTGTTCGTATCTGGTTCCATCAAATACTCGGTTCTCCCCTCCAGTCCATTTTGTGGTTAATAATATCTGGATTGCTCCATTCTCCTCTGTGTGACTTTTTAACTCTGCTATCGCTTTTTAAACTAGCTGTCATGTTAAATCTTGTCTATAGGTGACCCTGGCATGGATTTTGTTTTCTTGAATGGATACCATTTGAACATATTTTTAAAAATTATAATACAATAAAATTTTTAAACTTTATTCTTAGTTTCTCTTATGATTCTAGTACAGCTTAAGATAGGTTTTCCCCAGTATGGTAAGCAACTGGCTCTGCAACATTTATTTGAATAAATGTTCAAATGGCCCATCTAGACCTTCAGTCCCATGGTGGCATAATAATGTATCGTGATTCTACATAGCCTTGAGTTTATTCTTTGATCTCTAGTCTGTGGCCTGTTTGTCTATATTTTCACTAGTATGACATCCTGTGATTTAATACAGCATTATATTACATTTTGATACCATTTTATCAAATATTTCACAAAATATCTCACAAAATATTACCAAAATGTGCACTGATATTTAGTCCCTCTTTACTTTATCATGTAAATTTTAGGAATAGCATGTCAAGTTTTTTTTTTGTGTGTGTGTGTGTGTGTGTGTGTGTGAAATTCTTCTTGTATAGCAAAATTGATGCCTTTCTTATACTTCATCTCCCTACCCATGAAATTGTATATATCTACATTCGTTGAAGAGTTTCATATAACTGAAAATGTTTTACTGTTACTCAGCTCATCATAACATATATATTTAAATGGATTCATCTACACCTTTCATATTTTATCATAAGCAGATTGTATGCTCAGGTTTATATGTGGAATCTGTATATGAGCTATAGATATGTTGATCTAGAATGCAGTAACCATATTTACTACAAGTTCTTTGTTGATCTATATAGTCTCTAAATTTTTTTCAGTAAACCTCGTATCATCTCTGAAGAAAATGATGTTATTTCTTTTCTCCAATCCCTGCAATATTTTTGTATTTCTCTACATTATGGCTTTGAATTAATCTAAATGTAATTTGTTGCAAAGAAACAATTATAGAGGGTGTATTTGTTTTGTTCTTAAAATTATTGGGAAGTTTCTCCAACCTGTTCATTAGTTTCTGGTAGATCATTTTTATCAGTTTAAACAAGTTCAACCCTCTGCTTTTCTAGGAAAATTGTTTTTTATTGTTATTACTAAACAAATGCTGGTTTTAATTATTTTTACTTCTTTGTGAAAAAATTATCCTATAATCCTTTGAATAATATTTTATTGGATTATGAATTCATGCCTTTATGATATTTTATAAATTTATTATATTTAAGTTTTGAAAGAGTGTAACCATTTGAAGTAATAAAACAAATTTAGAATATTCATGCTTATATAAATATTCATGCTTATATAATATTATATAATTATCTAAACCTAAATTTCATCTGGAAAAACCAAACATAAATATCATGTACCATTTAAAAATAATATGTATATTTATTTAAGCAAATCAATACATATGCATGTGTATACACAAACGTATGCACTGCTTAGATCACAGTTGTTATTTGTGTGGTGTGTGTTTGTGTGTATGTGTACATGATTCTTGATCATGTGAAGCTGTGGATACAACTTTAATTAGAGTACTGGATTTTTAACTCTCAGTTTTTCCGATACCAAAAAACTCTATATTTGACTGTCAATATTAAATAGTTGCTTAGCTCATTATTTAAGTAGCTGAATAACAGCCTGAAGATACAACTTTATATTATACTTTTTGATAATTTTCTTTGGTATCTTTAATCAATATCTTTATAGTAAGTGTTGGATAGTTTTACCTATGTGTCTAAATATGGATTAATTTTTTCCTTGTATTCAGAAGTCATTTTTTACTAGGATTTGTGACTTTCCCTTACACCTGAATAAATCTCTGTAATTATCTCCTCAAATTTTGATGCTCCACTGTTTTTCTTAAGTGTCATTCTAAGAACTTACTATTTGTTTTTCAAGCGATTAAATGTATCTTCCATTTAGCTTAATATTTTTATAAATTTTAAACTTTTTGATATCTGAGCTGTATTCTTTAAGAATTCTAAGAACCATTTTAACATTTTCTTATAATTTTTCCATATTCAAATTTACTCCATCTATAAATATTTTAATTGTAATAAATGTTTTCATCTATATGGTTTATTTTATTTTTTTCTATCTACCTGCTTTTAAAAATTTCTACCCTGTGGTTTCATATTTTTTTATTCTTTTTTAAAAAATTTATTTATTTTTAAAGAAGGGGGATGGGGAGGAGACGGTGGTGGGGAGAAACATCAATGTGTGGTTGCCTCTCACACGCCCCCACTGGGGACCTGGCCTGCAACCCAGGCATGTGCCCTGAGTGGGAAGGGGACTAGTGACCCTTTAGTTTGCAGCCTGCACTCAATCCACTGAGCTACACCAGGCCAAATTTTTTTATTCATTGGTGTAATGATATCTCTTCATTTTCTTTTTACTATTTGATTTTCTTAACTTTTTTCATATTGATCATTTTGTTTACAGACTAATTTTTAATGGAACTTTCTAGCTCCTGTGAGTCATTCAAGTCTCTAATACTATAACTATATAGAAAGAAAGAAATTTTTCTCTAAGTCAACAGGCAGCCATGCTCAAATCCCTAATGAAGTCTTTTAGGACGTAAACATGAATACATTTTAAAAATGCCCTAGAAAGACTTTGGGTAACTGAAGACAGTTATTGATGTCTAGGATTGTGCCATTCTCAAAAATAAAGGCAAAACATATGAACAAAATCTAGTAAAATATCTAAATATACAAGAAGGAGCATAATAGGAAAAAAACTAAATATAATTTGGTACTTTGGATTATTTACTTCAGTAAAAGATATAAGTATGCCACGATCCTAAATATTTTAAGTATGTGATCTTAGTAGAGAGTGTTTTCAAGACATTACCCTGTTCTGGTTCATGTGTTTATTGTTTAAATATGCTGCTTGAGTGCTTGAAAGGATGCTATTATATATGATGGATGATGCCAGTTTATGAAGCCTGGGAAGTTATTGAGATGCTATATTTTACATTCTTTTTGATACATTTAAACAGATGATCTATGTGAAGTCTAGTATCAGGCTAAGGGTAAAAAGAGACTACCAGCAAGAAGTACCTGGTGTCAGCAGAAGGACATGCAAATTACCGGATGGTAACCAATTGCATGAAAAGTGTGATACAACTTCAAATCTATCTAGAAAATTGTTAACATTGAACTGACTTTACAGGTCAGAATACTAGGTCTGTCCAGAATAAATCCATCTATTGTTAATAAAAAAGAATGGTTTGTGCAACATTGATGTAACCTGGCAGCCAAGAAGAGTGGACTGGAATGCACATATATGAACAATGCAGACTTCACTGTATTCATCAGTGGGGGCAGCAGACAGTGTTGAGTGAGCATGTGTACTGTGTGGCTGTTGCATTCAAAATGACTAAGTGAGTAAAGAAACGAAACTGCATCAAATTTTGTGTTAAGTTTGAACATTCCTCCACAGAAATTATTTGGATGATTCAGAAGGGCATAGTTATGGACAACTGGTGATTAACAGTTTCATCACAACAATGTGCCTACTCATGCATCACGTCTCCTGCAGAGATTTTTGGTGAAACATCAAATCTCCCAGGTGACTCAGCCTCCATACAGCCCAAATGTGGTATACTGCAACTTCTGGCTTTTCCCAAAATCAAAATGACCTTTGAAAGAGAAGAGATATCAGACCAAGATACAGGAAAATACAACATGGCAGCTGCGGAGATTGGGAGAATTATGTGAGGTCCCAAGGCGCCTACTCTGAAGGGGACTGAGGCATCATTATCCTATGTACAGTACTTCTTGTATCCTGTATCTTCTTCAATAAATGTCTCTATTTTTCATATGACATGGCTGGATACCTTCTGGACAGACCTCATATATAGAGAGAAGGATAATAGAGATATAAAAATAACACAA
Source organism: Carollia perspicillata (assembly GCA_004027735.1). Lineage (NCBI taxonomy): Eukaryota > Metazoa > Chordata > Mammalia > Chiroptera > Phyllostomidae > Carollia > Carollia perspicillata. Next base: position 71,452 of record PVKM010000922.1, on the reverse strand, counting down.
AAGGAGTAAGTAGCTTCGGAAGAGGATACTGGATATCTAAACATGACATATATAGATTCATTGAAGATGTATCAATATTAAGGAAATGCTTATCAGTGAATTTTATCTGGACATTAACACTATTTAATAAAGTTCTTTTTCTTCTTTGTTTTTGTGTTTGTTAGTTTTAAGCACACATTAAAACTAAGAGTAAAATAAACTAAATCCATACAATTGAAAGGGGAAAATGGCAATTTCAGTGCTGTCAGTAAAGGTAAACTAAATTAGATTTTGAATGGGATTTGGTATTATAAGAAAAAAGCAAGAATTTGATGCCAAAAATATAAAATATACACAGAAGTTCTGGATGCGCCAAAGTCATTGACTCAAAAGCTAACACTTCCCTCCGATCTCTGTTCCAACCTCACATTTACTTCCCCTGGCCACATAGAGTGTTTCGCAGCCCTGCAAACCCACAGGATATCACAACACAGACTAAGAAACAGCACATGATATGTGGGCTGAGTGGCAGAACCATGTATGAAGTGTAAGCGATTTGGTTTTGAAAGTTGGAGAAAAGTTAGTAAAGTTTTGAAGTGAAAATTGTGGGCGGGTAGAACTCTGAGAAAAGAGGAATAGCAGGATCACGTTGGCAGTATGCAGATTCCAACTCTGGCCCATGAAACTGTCAGACTGTGAGCAATTGTCAACCACGGCCAAGGTCTAAACAAGTGTGTTAAATCACAGTTGATATATCCTCAGGCCAGCATTGTAAAAGGACATTTAGGTGAAAGCCGTTAACACACCGTCAAGCCATTATTTGTAATGACATGTCATGGAATCTAAGTTGTTTAGTTACAGAACATAAAGTAATCCTTCGCGGAGTTGATGAAACATGCACTCAAGTTGGTATTTTTTATCTCAGAGGGCAGTTGTAAGAGGGAAGCACCCAGAGGTGCTCAATAAATTTTAATTACTTTATTTGCCCAACCAAAACATCTCTCAAAAGAAACAAAATATAAAAGACACACATTTTTGCTAAAAATCTACATTTTACAATCGCTTATGAAAGCCTTCAATTTCTGTGAGGATGAGGAATTTCTTTTTCAAACTGAGTGGTTTTGCTGACACAATATTGTGACTTGATGCAGACCGTGCTGTGCGCCCCTTCTCCTTAGGAGAAAACCCACAATGCAACACCACTTTCTTTTTATCAACAGGATAGTTTTTAAGGTCAGCACAGCCCATATGTTGAGCATAGCGTTAAAAAAGAAGATTGGTGGTGCTAAATATCTGTTAAAGATGTACACATAAATTGAGTACAGTCAGAAGTGTGAGTAAGGAACGCAGCACTGCGTAGTCCAAAGAAAAGACCCCGTGTGTCACTGATCCATTCCTTCACTCATTTTCTCACCTCACAATATACTACCTAGCATGTCACTGTATTTCTTCCTTGAAAACTTGGCATTAGTCTCACATATGTTTGCAAGACTATTATGGGAAATAAAATCACTTAAGAATTGAATAAGAAATGAAAACCAGAGAGTGCATTGTAAGAGCTTGCCCATTTCCTATTTAATATTTGCAATATCACAAACATTGACAAACACAACACAAAGTAAAATCATTTGCATTTTCTTAATTAGAGTTTGGCAACTTAGAAACAGAAATGAACAGCAAGAGAATTCAATGATCAACTATTGATACAGGCAACAAAATAATGTGTTGTTTTAAAGCAAATTTGAATTGCAGACAGGTATTGATAAGAGTCAGAATTAAATATTATTTTCCAAATATTATTCTTAATTTCCTTGTTGCTTGCTTAGAAATAAATCCATTGTATTGAACACGACATTCAATTTTAAAGATAAGAAGCTGGTTAAAAAAGTGAAGATACAACAAATAAACTGTTATATTGATCTCTTATATAGCTCAATTCAATATGCACATTATATAATATAGTACTATAGACTCTTGAGTAACAGGTTGGCACTGCATGGTTACACTTACATGTGGATTTTTTCAATAAATATAGTAAATATCTTACTCTTATGACTTTCTTTTCTCCAGCTTATTTATTGTAAGAATGCAGTATATAATACATAGAATATACAACATATGCGTTAACTGACTGTTTAACAGTAGGCTCTTAGCAGTTAAGTTTTGTAGAACTCAAATGCTCTACTTGCATTTTTGACTGTGTGGGGCAACTGACCACTCAACTCTGCATTGTTCAAGGGTCACTGTACATTTTACAAAGAGGTAATTTGTATTTTATCATGAAAAATCTATGGTTTTTCATGTGGTTCCCTTATTATTCTAATGAAACTGATTTAAAATTTTTAAGCTAATAAAGTGCTTATAAAAAAATAAATAAAAATAAATAAATAAAAGTGCTTATAGACAAATCTTTAGGAAATTGTATTCTTGAATTGGTTACATCATTTTTAATGATCCAAATTTATCCTTCTAAGTGACTTACTATAAAACTTATAGCTAAGGTGAGATAATATTCCCCCAGAATCATTAACCATGAACCTGCTTAAAGACTAGAACTAGATCTTGATCATCCTCTGGTTTACTTAAAGAAATTTCCCTATGACTAGCTTGGCCATTTCTTTGATATCTTTCACTACTCATGAAAATTAGTTGTTATTTGTTTCAAACTTGGTTTAGGTTTTAAGTATACCAAGGCTCCACAAACTGAAAAAAAACCTTATAATGTTTTATTATTCATTAATATAAATGTAAAGGGGCAATTTAAAGAGTAAAAGGAGTGACCAGAGATAATTTGACCTTGGGTGGTGGGCACACAGTGCAATAAACAGGTCATGTATCATAGAAATGTATACTTCACCCCATATGACGCAAGAACCAATGTCATGGCAATAAATTTAATAACAATGTAAAATTAATAAATTTATGTATCTCCTAGTTTACAAAGATTGAGAGTAAGAGTACTTACATATGATCATAATTTAGATTTTTACTTTTTAAATACTATCAAAAGTAGAGAGTTCTTAGTGAAATATTTGTTTCAAAGATTTTGAAGATTATTTCAGATACTAATAACCAGCACTTACGTAGTTGAGAATTTACTCATTATAGAATGTGGAATATAGGTCGTGTTCTGTATCAACAGAATTTTACATACAAAAATTTAAGTGTTTGTGGATTAAAATTCATGTGCACACACTGTAAGGAAGTTTGGAGGAAGGAATTTGTGTTTGATTCACTTACCAGTTACTACAATCATTCAGTCTGAGAACGCCATAGACAGCTGGAGGAATCCATTCTCTAAGCATTTTTTGAAATCTCAATGTTATAAAAATAATTAATTATAAAAACATGCACTTGTGTTTAACTACATGTTGGGGATACTCCAACTTTACAGATGCAAACTCATTTTTACCATTACCTGATAGTGTTTTTATTTTTGGATAATAAAAGAGAGTATTCAATGCAGTGGCCAGATATTTAGGCTTACTATTTGAATTCTATATTTGTGGATGATAAACTGAAAGTTCACTAACATGAGGTGATGTTTTAAAGGTTGTAAATAATACAAAATATCAATTCATTTTTTCCCAATGCCTTTCAGACCATCTTAGAAAACTCAATTGTTAATTGTAATTTAATTCAAGTCCTCCATAACATTTTAATGTAAACATTTTTTTCCAAATGAAATATTGTCACATTGAGTGCAAAAATTATTTAAATATTTTTGATTGAATAGATTTGTTTCTCCCAGTTTTATATAACTGTTTCATATAACTTACAAATATTATAGATTTTTACTAAAAATAACTTTTTAATTAATTAGTTAAGTCCATATTATTTCTTTCTTAAGTCATGATGACCTGCCTGCAGTTATCACTATTAAGCATTAGTTTCTTTTAAATTTTAAGGTGACATTTGCGACAACATGGGTGGATCTTGAGAATATCATACTAAGGAAAATAAGTCAGACACAAAAAGTTAAGAACCATATGACTTCACTTACATGTGGGATATAAAACTGAAAGCAACAAAGAACAAACAAAAACTCACTCACAGACACAGACAATGGTATGGTGTTTACCAGAGGGAAGAGGACTGTGTGGGGGGTAGCGGGGAGTGCTACTCAAAGGTGCAGGAGTTGAATACATGGTGACAGAAGTAGACTTGACTTTGGATAGTAGACACACATGCAATATACAGGTGATGGAGTACAGAATTGCACACTTGAAATCTATTTAATTGTATTAACCAATGCCATCCCAATGAATTTAATTTTTAAAAAAGGTGGTAAATACATGTTCTTGACTCTATAATGGAGCTTTAAAAATTATTCTGATTCTTGCAACTTTTAGCCTTTTATATTTTGTAATAAAGCTCTTTCAAAATTTTTAGTTATGACTTTCTTCTACTTTTTTCCTTCTTTGTCCTACCGTTGATTAAAAATGTTGCTTTCCTAACAACAATTTTTCTTCTCAGTACTACTGTTTTCCTCAAGAAATCTATAACATAACATCTCCCCTGTGCCCCCTCACACACTGTTGGTCTACAGCTCAGAAACAGAGTAAAAACACCTCAAAAATTCATGCAAAAAAACACAAAAAACAGCTTTGCACAGTGGCAGTATCATGGCTGATTAGGTTTATCAGAGGCGCGATTATTGCTAATTGAAAAAAACAAAAAACAGTCTCTCAACAGATCCCTGAGGTTGTGAAGTTGGAAATGAATTTAAATAAAGGCACACTCTGCAGTTCAGTAATTAAAGCTTAGTTTTCCTGAGGGAAGTAGTTTATTGATGAATCTTATGGTCATGTGCCTTCTCGCTTGTATGTGTGGTGTTGATAAATCCTCCTATTTAACTGTCACTGTTTTATAGTTCATTTTCTTAATACATTAGACTTTTGTCCTGTTTGTTACATTTTTAAAACTATGGTATATTTAAGATATATTTAATGCCTGGAGATTACTTAAAATAAATATAATTGAACTTGTGAACATCATTCTAGGCACTGTGATCAATTTCTCAGAGAAGACACAGGCACAGTAGATTATAAATAGTATCTCTTGAATTATTTTCCCTTTTAAGTTCTCTAATTTATTTTAATAGAAAATTCAGTTATAGAATTGTTACACTGTCATAACCTGTATTGTTTTATAGGTAATTACACTTCACATCACTTCTTCTCAATTCCTAGAAAATTATATTCTCGTGTAATTTTATCACCTGAAATGGTTAAATAGAGATTAGTTTTCTGTGCACTTGGGCATCCCAGTCTCCAGAAAATGGACAATGCGTTATATCAATTTAATATATGACCTCATCATTGTCCATGTTGTTAAAATTTACTACCTTTGTTATATGTAATAAAGGCAAACGATCTCTTTTAAATTATTTTAAGAATCTAAACAAAAATATATGTTCAATCATAACTTTTATTATGATATTTTGAAAGACATGTGAGAGTGTTGATGATTCTTTAATTTGTGTGCAATGATCTATATATAAATTTTAACGCGATATTCTGTATCCTGTAAGAAATTTATATTAATTCATCTTTTATTGATTTTTGTGTCATAGTCAGCTGTGTGTGATATATGACCCAGAGATATTATTTTTGTATTTTGGCATCTCTTCAGTTCTTTGTTTGCTCTTCATTGCCTGTTAGACTTCATTGCCTGTAAGTATTCCTGTTAGAATATTTTCTCCTTTCCATCATTAAAATAGTAACTATTATATAGGTAGTGTTCTTACAAGTAAAGACACTAGAAAAGGTTTTTTAAGATTCTTTAAGACTAAGATTCTTTAATTTTCATATGCATGTTGCTCTCTGGAAAAGCTTACCATAGAAGTAAACAGAACTCTAGTTAGGTTAAAACACTAATTAGTAAAATATGGCAAACACTCAATACAGTGACTGTCCCTCTCTCTCTCCCTCTTCCTGTTCATCTCCCTGTCCCTGTCCCACTACTTCTCCCCTCCCCTCCCACTCCTCCCTCTGGGAAAGTAAAGAATACAGCACAAATAATCAACTACTATAGCTTCTTAAGCAAATAAACATACTTAAATATAAATATTTGCTACTTGATGGTTAATGAGGTTTTTAAATTTGTTGTTCTTGTTTTCTCTTTTTTTTATTGCTACTATGATAAATCCTATACTCACCTCCTCTCCACCTGAGGTTCCTAATGAAAACTGCCTTAAAAATTATATTAAGATGAGAACAATTTGCTATTTAATTCATGGCTGGAAAATACATGAAACCTGCTCCTGTACTCCCACGCAGAAATCTGATCAGTGTCACATCGCAGAAAGCAGCACAGGTCTAAGTATTTGGCATGCATTTCTACCTTTGTCTCCCTCCAGCAAAAAATAACCAGTTTTGCTTAACAAGTCTTGATCTGAATTCTTTACTCAATAGCAGGCTCAGGAAAATAGAAGAGAAAAAGTGACCTTTGGAACCAGGAAGTTTCATGTCCCTAATGTTATCTTATGAAATTATAGAATACTTTGTTAAAAGATCATCATTATAAAAGACATCTATGAAAAGCCCAAGGGAATGGCACACTTAGTAGTGCAATTGTGGATACTTTCCCTCTAAGAACAGGAACAAAACAAGGGTATTCATGCTTGCTACTTCTATTCACAATTGTATTAGAAGTTCTATCTAAGGTAATTAGACAAGAAAATGAAACAAAAGACATGTGTATTGGGAAAGAAGAAGTAAAACTATTGCTATTCACAGATGACATGACCTTGTATATTAAAAAAGCATACAGAATTTGCTAAAGGCTGTTAGCACTAACAAGCAAATTCAGAAAGACTGCAAGATGCGAGGTTCATATAATATAATCCATTTTACCTCTATACACGTACAATAATCAATGCAAAAGGGAAATTACAATTCAATGTGACATAGTATAAAAATAATGAAATAATTAGGAAATAAATGGGAAAAAATACAAAACTTATAGTTTGAAAACCCTAAAGCAGTATTTAAAGAAAATCTAAATAAATAGGAAAAGTAGAGAACATAATATTATAAAATGGCAATACACCACAAATTAATCTACAAATTGGATATACTCCCTATCAGAATTTCAACTTGTTTCTTTGTGGAAATTGAGAACTGATCTTAAAATTTATGTAAAATTTTATAGAAAACTATCAAGAAAATGAAACGGCAAACCACAGAATGATAGGAAATATTTGAAAATCATACTCTTATAAGAAGCTTGTATCTTAAATGCATAAAGAATCCTTACAACTTAAAAATAAAAAAATACAAATACATGAGTTTAACATGAGCAAAGGATCTGGTTAGATAGAATAGGAAGATGTTCCACATTATTATTCATAATAATACAAATGCAAATCAAATCTCAGATCCATTTTGTGTGTGTGTGTACAGGATGGTTCTATGTGATAGCTATTATGAAATCATATAATTATAACTGTAAAAATGAGATAACAAGTATTGGAAGCCTCCTACAATGCTGGTGCGAGTGTAAAATGGTGCAGCCTCCTTGGAAGACACTGTGGCCGTCCCTCAGCTTCTTAAACGTAGAGTTATTACAGGACACGGCCATTCCGCCCTTTTGTATATTTCCAAAGGAAACGAACTTAAAATCATGCAAAAACTTGTCCAGTATTTATATGTTTTTGACTATAACAAAATTTTTCATGAAAGTCAAAAGGTGGAAATAACTCTGTATCAGTTGATGAATGAACAAAATGTAATACATATCATTTGGCCACCAAGAGGAATGACTTACCGATACATGTTACAATGCAGATAAAGGTTGCAAACCTTATGCTTCATGTAAGTAATGAGTCACAAAAGACCACATATTGCATGTTCCATATTTATGAAAAGTCCAGAATAGGAAAATCAATGGCAATAGGAAGTGGTTGCTTTCGGCCAGGGGCCCGGGGATTTGAGAAGGTGACAGCTAAGAATACAGAGTTTCTTTATGAGGTGATAAAAATGTTCTAATATTGTCCATAGTGATGGTTTCACATACCTGTACATATACCAAAAAACATTGAATTATATACTTTGGGTAAATTGCATAGTACGTGAACCATATCTCCATAAAGCTGTTATTTAAGAAAAAGAAGTTATTATCAAAATTGGGTTGTGCATAGATATACTGAACAGCTTAAAGCACTGAATTGCACAGCCCCGTGATTCAGTGAGGCCCATTATTGAACAGCTTTCAAATTCTTTGGAAACTATTATTATGAACATATAATTTTACCCCCTTGTTATTATTAAAAGAAAAATATCTAGTTTTAAAGCTCTGCAAGTACACACACTCCTCTAAACATTATTTGCAAAAGCTGCCAGTAGTCTGACGTCTTTCAAAGGTAAATCCTCGGCTCTAAATGTAACATGCTCCCTGACTGGTGGCATGGCTCAGTTCGCTGGAGCATCATCCAGTAGCCCAGGAGTTGTATGTCAGATTCCTGGTCAGGGCATGTACCTAAGGAGTGGGTCAGTCCTGGGTCTGGGCTTAGCCGATGTCCCGCCCAAACATGTGCGGGGAGGCAGACAATAGATGTTTCTTTCTCACATCAGTGTTTCTCTCTCCTTTCCTCTCTCCTTTCCCCTCTCTCTCATAGCAGTGAAAAAAACGCCCTTGGGTGAGGATATAAATGAATGAATGAACGAATGAATGAATGAATGATTTCCTTAATTCTTGCAATCAAAATTTTAAAAAAATCCAAAATGATTTTGTGTTCAAGATTATAGTGTTAAACAGAGGTGTCTTCAAAAGGGGTAAAGAATGCTTAATATAGGAACCTATTTGTAGATACAAAATCTAAGTACCGATTTCTCCAAATATTGTCACAATATAAAAAATACTATGAGCCATAAAAAGAGTTGCATCAGCAGAAGGATCCTTCGCAAAATTGAAAATTATCAAAAATACTTGCACCTTGCATTTTCAAAAAGTAAGTAACATCAGTTTATAGTTTACAAATAAAAATTAAGTTGCTAAATGTATAAATTTCAATTATCTAACAAATATAGGGTCCGGCCCAAATAACACCCCTTTTATTACAAAATCACAAGCATGTAATTCTGTAATATAACAATATCACAATCGAGCACACCAAATGACATTTTAGGTGAAATGCTCAAGTTAAAATTATAAATCATTACACCCATATTATTATCCTACCAACCACACTCAAGTAGGCCTTACTTCTGCTGGACCTTGTATATGTTCAGAAACACTAGCCAGAAAATGTTTAACCGATCAAGCTATAACATCAATAATGCATTATTATTTATCATATTATGTAAAATGACATATTTTTACATTTTTAATTTTGTGTGGTTTGTCACATATCACTATTATACTATTTACTTTGTTATAAAATATTTTTAAAGAACCTAATCAGCAAAACAAACAAGCAAGCAAACAAAATGTGAACATGCTGATAGCAACCAGAGGGGAGGTGGGAGGTGATAATGGGGGGAAAGAGGAGGGGTTTTCAGGGACAACTATAAAGGACACAAGGACAAAACCAAGGAGGGGTAGGATTAAGGGTGAGGAGTGGGGATGGCCAGGGCGGGGGGAAAGATGGGGATAAAATGGAGACAACTGTACTTGAACAACAATTAAATTTAAAAAGAAAACACTACATACTTTATTTCTTTAAGCATTTTTTGATTTTTGAATAAACAAGGTATTAACCTACGCTTTCATTTAATATTAGTCCTAACATGTTGTACACTTAGATTATAGAAAGTGAATGAAAAACATGTGCAGTTTTGCCCCTATCATTGTGTCTCAGTGGGTTGTGCATCATCCCATAAAGCAAAACATCGCTGGTTTGATTCTTGGTTGGGGCACACGCCTGGGTGGAGAGTTTGATCCCAAGATGGGGATGCAAATAAGAGGCAAATAATCAATGTTTCTCCCTGACATTGATGTTGATGTTCTCTCCCTCTCTTCCTTTCTCCCTTCCCTCTCTCACAAAATAAAAAAATAAAAACATTTTAAAAATGTCCAGTTTTGAAGGTTTTGTTGATATTAGTGACCGAAATAACTGTGATACCAGTCACCATGTATATAATTCTCATCTTCAATTTTTAGCTGTTTTTATGAAGATTTAGAGCTTGGCTTCTTCCAGAATTACAGTTTTGTCAAAAGAAAGTGACCAAGATTCTTCCTGGAAATACAATGAAAATATTGAAATAATAGACCATAAAATCTAACTTGGATAGAAATGTAAATGAGGATTGGAGAGAGCAGGTAGAGAGATTGGTTTGGTTTACCAAATGATATATATATAGTTAGCAGAAAAAGCAGGGTAGGTATGGTTGTCAGTATAGCCATAGATTAAGATGTTTAAAGATTTTAGACTGTAGTACTTTGGAATGAGAAAAAGTTCTAAATCTGACTGTGGAGACAGTAGCTAAAATAAAAAGGGAAAATGTTTATGGGCAGTAAGTCAAATAAACAAATTCCACATATTGAATGTGCCTTCCAATATCTGATGGAAAATCTACATGATGACCCAGTTGCAGTGGAGGTGCTCATGACGAGAATGTCTGACAGACTGAGCACTGAAGTTTGAAAGAACAACCAAAGGTTAACAATTCTCATTAGATCAGCCAACACAATGATCAAGTGTGAAATACTGTGGTTTATAAACACAAAAATGTGTACGCCAGTCTTTTTTAATATCTCCTAGTGTAACAGTAAATTCAGTTGACTAGCAATTATTCTGGGCCGTTTGGTGATAAATTTAAGTAAAATATGAATTTACAAGAACATTTTTCCAATGTCCATATGAAGTATTTGAATTTCAGTTTACTTCATCCAATATTTTTATTCCCCTACCTTCTTCTCAGAAATGTATTACCTATAACTATTTCTGTTATGTAAAATTATATTAGTGATATAATAACAACATTTGGACAAATTAAAGTCTTAAATAAGCATGAGAAATATCTTTAAAACTTAGATATTATAAATCAATATGCAACATTAAATAAGACTAAAAGTTAATATAGTATTTTTTATCAAAACTGTATCTGGTATAGAGACAACAAAAGACATTGAAAATTTTAGATAATTACTGTTTGTCATGTAAATGAATGCACACTCACACACACATACACACACACACACAAAACACCTTTAGAGAATTAGAACAACCAGGTGGTAAAAGTATATAGAAATTTGCTGTTGATGGTTTGAAATTTCTTTGAGAATTGTAAAATTGTCTCATAGATCCTTTGTCATGGGTGGACTTTATCAACTCAATATTAGTTTTTGTTAAAAATAACATGATTTTTGAATGTTGGCTTGTTAAAATGTAGGTAGGAAACTTAGGTTTATGATGGTAGTTCCAAAATAATATTAGGGTATTATAACACTGTACTGATAATTATATAAATCCTGCTCTGTAGGAATACTTCTTTAAATTTAATAAATTGGATTAAAATATAAATATGTAAGCAATAATAACTGCATTGTTAAATCAACTAATATGAAGCAAATTAATTTGTATTTGTAATTTCAAATAATAAAAAAAAAGAATGGTATGCAATTTGAGCCCCCAATCATCATTACTATTGATACCTCTGAGTTAACAGATTTATAAGAGTAAAGATTTCAGAGTTTGAAAGAATGAAGCAATTATCTTTTTATAATGTAATTTATGTAATTGGACAATCAGGCATGACATAATGACAATATAAACAGTAATAATGTCTTAATATGAATAAAATTGGAACAGTATTCATGATTTCCTATGTATTTCCTTATCTACTTTCATATGATTTAATTTACTAGAACTTAAGAGAAATGCATTATAATTTAGGAGTTGCTATTTTCAACAACAAATCAAATGAATAAAGAGTAAGCCACCTAGAGAAGACAATAATATAATAAAATTAAATTAAAAGACAAAATTCAAATCTCTGCCTATGAGAATAAAAACATAATATAAATTTTATGTAATGAAAAGGTTATTAATATATATTAGCTCATGTTTATTGTGATAAAATACTGTGATACAGGCAATTGTCAGTGTTTCAAGGGTGTAGGAAATGGTGAAGTGACTATCCCGTGTTCTGGTAGCTCAGTGACAGAGTCAGGAATTGAAACCAGAGATTAGCAACAACAACAAAACAAAAATTGGTAGATTTAGCTGCCAATGTGCACCACACTCTCCCACAAAAAGAAGTATATCTTCAATGTCTTATGTGACAATAAACTTTAATTATAGTTATTAAGAAAAAACACACAGAGCTCCCTTCATCATTCAAATTAGATGCTTCTTTTTAAATTAAAGAAGACACAACCATTATCATTGTCTTGTGTAATACAACAAGCCACATCTCAATGACTGAAATATATTGAGATTTCAGAAATATTAGGAACTAGTACTCTTGATCGAGATAATTATCTATTGTGTTATCTAATACATCCTTGAAACACTCCCACAGTCTTTAAAACTTTCCAAGTATCCTAATAATGAATATTCACTTGAAATGAAACTCTTTCATATTGAAGCTTTGCTTTATATACTGATTAAGACACAAGTGTCTGTATAAACTTCTGAGCAATTTCAAGTCTACTTTAAATTCATGATTAAAGACACTCAAATATAGACTGTAAAGCATAAATTTAAACAGAAATTATGGAGTTAAATATTGTAAAAGTATCAGCTGCCTGTTACATATTTTTATACAAGTCTTCAGTTACAAGAAAGATATTACTTGTTGGCATTATTAAAAGTGTTATTGTGTCCTTTATATCCTCCAGCTATATAATGGATATATGAATAATTGAAATATTATGTTTAAAGTAATGTTAAAGTATTAAGGTCTCTCAAGATCAAATTAAAATAAGTTTGAGAGGAAACTATCATTAATATTTAAGAACTCCCTCTTCTATATTATGGCAAAACAATGCCAAAACAATGAAAGTAGCATGTGTGCATTTTTCATTTTCAGTCTAAAGGGTGACCTTGTAGATCTTGCCGATGTGTTATTAGGCACCAACTACACTCAATAATTTCTTTCTTAATATTTGTAGCTGGAATAACTTGGCAAAAACATAAAGTGTATATGACCCTCACTTTTAAATAATTTAACTCATCTGGAGATATCTTTGTCAGATGTCACATTGCCCTAGTATCTTTCCTCCACGTACTGAATTTATTATCATGTTGGGATTTGGTTGGTCATCAAAAGGACCAATTGGATTTTCTTCCCCCAAATTGTACATTATTCAAGTTCAGTATTTGACACTAAATAATGGTTTGTCTAAAGTAATTACAATATAGAAAAAGCAATGTCATGTAACATAATTTTAATTTCATTATTTGTCACATAAGCAAGTTAGATCAGACTAACATATACAACCGTAATATACTATTATTCCAAAGTTTTGTCTCCTATTCTGAGATCACAATAACATATTTTATAGAATAGCATCTAAAAGCTTTAACTTAGTTTATGTTTCAACTTGAATCAACACATTTCTATTGGCTCCCTTCATAAAGCACTTTCAGTGATATTTTATTGTTATGGTTTTCCACCTGGATAATTTATGTCATACATCCCATTTTATTGCTTTACTTTATAGTCACAATTTTCCTAATTGTTAATTTTATTATTTGCTTTATAAGGTCACATATTTATGTGTAATTCATTTACATAGACTTTTTAAAATACCCTGTGGAAGTTACATCCTGACAGTTGCTTTTCCCTTTTTGCAATGCAGTTACCTGACTTAAGGTTTGATCGCCCAGGCATCCACTTCCAAGAGCCATCTCCAGTATGGCTGTTGCACACACACAGACACTCACACACAAAATGCCAGTCACAGGACTGCAGAGCCAAGCGGTCCCTCACCACTTCCCCCACCCACTCCCAAACACACACCCTGTCCCCACCTCAGGATTCTTGGTTTTACAGATCTTGGCTGAATAGTCTAAATGACAATTTGGAACCTGTTTTATTTTGTTTTTTTTTCTTTTCCTTTCCCATGCTTTAAATTTCCAGTTTTAAAAATTCATCAATATAGAATAAATCAGGAACCCCCCCCACTCTTGATTCAATAAAAGCAGAAGCACCCACCATACTCTCCTTATCCCCTAACTCTACCCCAAGCTCCCAGGTGTGCCAGGCAGTTTCCAGGTCTTGTCTGTAATAAACCTTGTCTCTTTCCTGTTTCCTGATGGTTATTGCTGAAGGTGTCTTATCTTTAGGGTGAAAGCTTTGCTTGCCTACAAAATCTTGTTTATAATAAAAGGCTTCTATCTGTATAAATGAGATTCTTAAAGCTGTTGTGAAAGACAAAATCCTATTTAAAATATGATACAAGTTGTAAGTTAACGGGGTTGTTTTGAGAGGTTACATATGAAGAAGCCAAAAGGGAAATTCAATACATTTAAGGGTGAAAGGGTGGATAAAAAAGAAAACATTTGTGTTTCATGAATGTGTTATTACCGTTTACAGTTGCTCGCCTCTTCTAATATGTACAAAAATGTCTACCTGTACAAACTGAAATATTCTGATGCAAAGTGGAAACAGTATAATCCATTATTGACCTTTGCAGTGCCCACTCCTCCAATTTTTTAGTACCTGTGGGTATGTTGCTGGTGGAAATAGGGCTCTTCCACTAAGTCAGGAGAAGAGAATGTTGGAAACCCACACGTAAGAGGATAAGGTTTAGTGGTAAGATTTATTGGAGCAACAGCAAAGGACTGCACCCAGTCACCTGATGTCCCATCCACTACCAGATGGCTCAGCTCCATCTTGCCCCGGGGTAAGTCCAGTCTCTGGGACTATAAGCTGGCACTGTTCCCACCAAGCCAAGAAGGACTAGGGCCCAGAACACAGAACTTCTCTGTCTCATTTCCCCATCTGACCATGGGCCCCCTAGGCTATGCTTGTGCCGCCCTTGGTCTCACTCTTGGGCCTGGGTAGCCGCTGGACCCTCAGGACTGCTGTGGAGAGACAACGCAGGAACAAATGAATGAACAACTGCCACCCACACAGGCCTTTGTTAAGCTTTGAATATATTACCTCAGGTTTGGGAGAGAGCAGGCCTTTTTTTCAAACTAACCTATCTCTTTCCTAATCCTTCATGGGCTTGTGCTGTGTCCTCCCCCTATCCAACTGGGTCTTTTTCTCAGGTTTACCAGGCTAGACTCACCCATTTATGTCGCCTTCTGGGCTTCTAATATCCATGCCTCAAAATTTTGCCTTGTCATCTGGCTTCTACTGAACATAAAATTATATTTTCCTCTGCCATCTTGACTTCTACTGGGCACGTGCCCAGCAAAGGAATTTCCCCTTTGTTGTTTATTCCTCTCCCTGCAGTGTCTGAACCAGTGGACCAGTCCTCCCCTAGGGAGGCTGAAAAGCTGATTCTTCCTCCCTACATGGGGGGAAGGAGAGCTATTAAACCCCGTGGTGGGGATTTGACTAGCTGACTAGCCCCTGGGGGGTCTGAAGTTATAACTTCCAGACTTAAGCTTGATTAAGTATAAATTCCAGACTCAATCAGGCCCGGCCACTCTAGCCCCCTTTCTTTTTGTTAACTCCTAGCTGCCGACACTAATAGATAGAGAGGAGGGATTGAAGACAAGGGCAAACTGAAGTTAGGGTCTCTTTACTTAGACCCTCTTCCACTAACTACTATTATAATTATATGCAAATAACTTCTAAACTTATTATATGAAGTCAAAGTAGAGTATAGGCAATAATAACTCATGAAACATGGGGTCTACAGGGAGAAAACACACATTTAAATAAAGTAGTTAGATAGACTATGAAAAAAATGAATAGGATGCTAATGTACCTGAACCCAGGTTTGGCTGCTGGCTACAACAAAAGCCAAACTCATAAGAAGGTGCTGATGAAAAGGAAAGGGCTTAGTTATTTCAGTGCCACTTACCCGAAACTCTCATCCTGAAGCCCATCCTAACATCTCCGTGCAGGCTTTGTTTTTATAGGAAGAAAAAGGGAAAGCAGAACAAAGGGACTGGGAAGGTGGGCAGGGGATGTGTGGGCACTGTCCTTGAGCTGACCATCTGGTTTTCGTCAGCTGCATTTCTGTGTCTGGGCAGTCAGTGTCAGCCACACCCTCAAGGTCAGGCTGCTCCTTAGGTACACACAGAAACTGAATCTGATGAAATGTAAAGTGTACTAAAAAACCTTTAACATACAAGTTCTAGTTTTGACAGAAAAACCAGGTTAGAGTAACAACCTGGGTTTAACATTTACCAAGATTAATATGGGTAGCTTTAAGTAAGTATAGTGTGTTCATCCCTCTTTACACTTACTTTGAAATGAATAAGAGAAGATGCTCTATAAAGCACATTTAAAAGTGAAAATTAAGAAGAAATGTCACTCCAAAGACAAAAGACTTTGAATAATAAGGACTTAACCCTGTTCAGAGCACATAAAGGAGGCCGCCGTGTCTACGGTATTTCTCACGAGGGAAGTGGATAAAGAGGGGTGAGTTCAAATTCTGATCTTTATTAGTGGACATAATTGATTGAGGGAATACAGAATTATGTGGATTTGAAGTTTGTCTTGGAGGTATATGTGAAAGTTTAAGAAGAAAAGTGAATAAATAAAGGACCAAATCCAAAAAGTATATATAGTTAAAGAACAAATTCAGAAGCAGAGAAGATTGAAGAGGAGAGAGAGCTTTGTGAGGCCGAAGGAAAGTGTGATCTCAAGGAAGCCAGGAAGTGTGTGGGGAGTGTACGCTCACCTCTGCCTAATGCCACAAATGATGGACTAAGAAAAATGAGAGATACATGTCCATCAGAAACTTGATAAGGACAATCTGACTGAGTGATTAGGACATAAGGTCAATTGCAATGAGAGGAACAGAGACAAGGACGTGATGAAATGCACATATTATTATGCAATTATTTTTGAAGTTAGTCTATGAAAGAGTAGAAACAATGAGTCAGAATAACTTTAAAAGCTGAATGCTACTAGATCTTAATACAATTTTTTGTGAAAAAATAAAACTGTGTTACCTCTGATTTCCAACATTCTCAGGTACTTCGTATTGATAAAAATACAAATTATTGGTAAGTGTGTGTATTAATATTTTTTCCTATTTCCAGCCCATTGGAAAGGTCTCTTTAATTGCTAACTTATATCTCATTTTCTAATGGGTTTATAATTTGTCCCCAAAGAATGACTTTATTTAGCATACATAAAGAAATTCTAATCATCTATATTGTGAAAACAATTTGCAATTTCTATGAAAATCCTTAATCTTTAAATAGGATTATTCTTACATAAAACTATGTAGAAGCTCAGGCTTTTCCTTAGTGATATACTCAGTATCCCTTCCCCTTTCAAAACATTTCATTTCTTGTACTTGTTTCTCACTTCCCACGAGACCATCCCTTTCCTCGCATCATAAATGTAACAACCTTTTGAAGTGGTGTTCTTTCTATGAAATAAAAATCCTGCCCTGGCTTGTGTGGCTCAGTGGATTGAGTGCTGGCCTGGGAACCAAAGGGCCACCTGTTCGATTCCAAGTCAAGGCACCTGCCTGGGTTGCAGCCTAGGTCCCCAGTGGGGGGCATGTGAGAGGTAACTACACATTGATGTTTCTCTCCCTCTCTTTCTCCTTCCTCTTGAACTTCAGGGAAGCTGAAGCATTGATCCCAATGGCTGGGTGCCTCAGCTCCCCTACATTCCAGAAGCTCTGAAGTAGGAAGTTTTATGACTCCTAGTCTAAGTATGAGGTACGATGCCATGACCACAGACTGACTTGCTCAAAATTGTCCACTACAGCAATGTCTAAAATCAGACGTGTTCTGAAAAGATGGGACATACAGCATTAGTCTTATCAGCACCACACACCCCTACCAAAGAACAATGCTATTATTATGCATTCGTTTATAACAAAATATTTCTATATATTAATTATCTTCTTTTATACATCAAGGTCAACCAAATTCTTCTACCTCTACACTACCTTATGATGTTGCCCCTTTTCTTCTACTCAGTAAGTGACTTATCCACTCTAGAAAAGATGGTCTGTAGATACAAAATATATAAACTCTTCTAGAAGTCATGTAAATGATCATCAATATAGCCTCTTGGGAGGTGGCAGTAAGGAATTCCTCATCCAGTTGGTTATTTATCAAAGTTTTACTGTATGGGACATTTATTTACCCTGAATTCATCATTGTTTGTAGAGTTCAGTCAGTCCTGTGGCTTCCTCTGCCTCGGGGCCAACAGCAGAGTTGCAGCGCCAGAGGTAAAGCATATGCACGGTGAGGGTAAGGGGCCTGCATCTGTCTGGAGACAAAGTGTCGTCCCTGTGTGCAGCCAACCATCCAAACATAAGGTAAATGTCAAGTCTTCCTTCCCGAGCTGATCTCTCCCTCTCTGCTCCTTGTTCCCTCTCGTTTCTCTCTACCCCATTCTCAGCTGGTGTAAGAATAATGATGAGGACCAGAATCTACCTGTCTTTATCACAAGAGGTTTGGAAGGTCATACACACCTATCTGCTTAAATAACACATTATTTAGGTCTTCATTGACTGTGTAATTTAAAATTACAACCTCCATTTGATTAATCATCCCCTTTGCCCTTTCTATCTTTTTTCCTATAATAATATTAACTGTCTTCTAGCATATATTATATATTTTGCAAATCTTTTTTGAATTTATGCCTATTCTAGAGGATGAGCTCTGTTAAGAAGGACATCCTGTTTTCTTCTCTGCAGGATTCTTAGGACCTAGAGAAGTGCCTAAAATATTGTAGGCACTCACCAAATACATTGGAATAATTTAGCAATGTTTGAGTGAATATACCTTCATAACTATTTATTTTCTAGTCCAGATAACACAGTAAAATGTCTAGATACATTTTGGAATCAATGAGTTAGATGTAAATTATTGTTTGTATTAAACACCTTAAAACATAGTTTTGCATTCTGTTTTATATTTGTATTTCCCATAGTTCTTTAGCTATAATCCTGATGAAATGGATATTTCTCAGGGGTATATTTTTTAAGAGTGAATATTTTACTTCCCAAAAAACCTTGGGTTTGTCAAAAATCTTTATTTTCCATTGGACAGTGGAGGACACGCTAACTGGTCACGGAAGACTTGAGTTGAATTTCTTCCCGTTACAGACATCCTACAGACTTCTCTGTTGTCACCTGTTGTCTAAAGTTAATAAGAAATCAAAAACCATCCTTTAATTTTCCTCTTTTCGTGATCTTCTATTTATTTTCCCTGGGTGCTTGCAGGATCTCTTCTCTGAACCCAGAGATCAATGAGTTTACCAGAACACGTGCCAGTCTTTTGGATCCTCGTGAATGCTGTGAAGTCATTGAATTCCAGTGAGTGTTTTGAACTGTCTGTTCAGTTTTTTACTCATTATAGGAAATGTTCTGTTATTTTCACATATTTTCTGTTATCACTTTTTCTGAATATTTTCAGTATTATTTTTCCTGGTCTATACATTACGTTTCAAAAACATCAGTTATATGCATTTTGTATCTGAGGTGCTTTTATCCAGACACTCTTGGAACCACTTTTCGTATACTTGCTTTCCCTCACTACTCTGTGGTATTCTCATAGACCCTCCTTGTTGCTCCTGTTACTGGTTTATCTGAACAATCCTTTTTGCAAGATTTTTACTGTGGTCTCACTGCTTCCTTTCCTGTATTCTACCAAGCATGTCTTCAACTTATTTCAAACGTCACTGGATTTCACACTGCTCATTTTTTTGCTCAGTACTTTTAATGCTTGAAAACTTTGTGCTGTAAAATGTCTTCCCTTTCATAGAATAAATTTTAAAAGTATCCTATCAGAAACTTTTTCCATGGTAGGAAAGTCTTCCCAGCCTGGGTGTTCCCATCATCATTATTATATGATCATTTGTATTTGAGTTAGCTAACCCCATTGATAGCCTCCAATTCTTCTCTTCTCCCAACCACAACTAAAAAACATTGTGACTAAAGTTTTTTAATTAATATAAAGTATGTATTTGATGTTCCGATTTTCAGTTGACTGATAGTTACCAAAATATGCTGAGATTATTTGGGGAAATTCTGAAGAGAACCAATGAATACCATTTTTAAAGAAGCTTTACCTCACTTTCCAAACCAAATTAATCCACCCATACCATCATCTCACATAAGAAATAAATGCTTATTTGTTATGCTTTCTGGTCAAAGTGCCTTTTTTCATGTACTAATCTCCACGTGGGAAAAGACTGTAGTGTGAATTCACATCAATGTATCTGGCATCTAGTACAATGTGTAACACTTACTTGTTTTCAGTGAAAGAAAAATAATTGTTATGAAGAAAAAATGACAAGTAATTGTATAGTACCTACTATGTTGACAGGAATTGTTTTAAGTGCTTCATATTTTTAAGTTTATTTAATCTTCACAACAATCCAGGATGGTCAGCACTATCACCATCTCCACTCAACAGTTGAGGACACCGAGGCAAACTTGGGTGTAGAACTTACTTTTGATCCCAAAGCTTGTGAGTGGCAGGTCCATCTCAAGCCCAGACTTCAGTACTGAATCCAAGACCTGATTGTTTAGCTACTTTGGTAAAATGTCCTTCAAACATCAGAAAAAGAAGCCCATTTGATAATTATTTGCCCAGTCTAAAGTCATTTAGAGCACATTTGAAAATACCTAATTTTCTAATTTATATTTACCTAATTCCTTGCTACCCATAAGTATAAGATAACACCCTCTGGGGGTTATTTCACTAGGATTTCACTTAATGTTCACAGAATAGAAAGCAACAAAACTTATTCACTTAGATAAGAGTTCAAAAGAAAGGAAATCTAAGAGGGAAACTGATTTCCTCAACGAAGCACCAGCTTCCTGAAGAAACTTTGGCAAAGCACCAGGTCAGACTCGTGGAACAAGGAGTAATAAGAAATTCATTTCTTTCTTTTCTTTTTCTCAGCAAAAGAAATTCTCTTTCTTGTCTCTAAAGGATTCTCTCTTACCATGTCAGGAACTAAGCTTATTTCAGCTTCACACTGCAGCTTAGAAAAATCAGAGTCTAGATGTTGCAAGAGATAGAAGAGAAGGGAGACAAAAACAGAGGAGCAACTAGGAACATACGGATTTCTGTATTAATTAATCTGGAAAGAAACCACTTGAATTCTCTCTCTATACACACACACACACATATTACTCTATATATCTTAATATATATATCCATGCTTATGTATGCAGGTATGTGTTTCTCATAATATAATAAACATTCTCCAATCCATTAGCCACCTATGTGGTGGGACATGGACAACAGGAGACATCTGTCTATGTCCTCTGTCTATTTCCTTTGCTGTCCCTGGCATGAAATTTTGGCTATCATTTCCTCACTTGTTATTGGGTCATCCGTGTGAGCACTACAATATCTGTGTGCATGTGCTGTCACAATATCTGCATACATCAGACTACCACATTTTAGACTTCGAATATCTTACAGATCTTATTTGCCACTTGTACCTCAAAAAGCTAAAAAAAAGCCAAATAATTTGTTTAAATTCTCCATTCTTGAGAAGGTGGAGCATACCGCCCTACTCCTTAATGTGGTCTTCATATAGTGACTTTCTTCTGAAGAGTACAGTAAGGAAAGAGAAAAGAAAGAACAGTTTTATTCTGGAGAAACCTAACAAACACCTCCTCAGCCAAGTGATCAAGGACAACATCAAAAAAGAACATTGGTAATATGTGCCCTTGAAATGTGATGAAAATGGACCTTTATGTTTTTACTCTTGTCCACAGAAATGTATAAGCCTGACATACTATTCTGAGAAAAATTGTCAGAGATAGTCCAAATTAGGGATATCTAAAAAATATCTAACCCAGATTCATCAAAAAAATTGAGAAACTGTCAAAACCAAGAGGAGCCTAAGGAAAAGTGATGACCAATTGTGGTGTGCTACCTTGATGGGAGGCTAGAAACAGAAAATAGAAATTAAGGAACACCTGAGGAAATCTGAATAAAATACAAAGTTTAATTAATAGTAATGTGTCAGTATAAGGTTATTAATTGTAATAAATGCACTATATATGAGTGAATAATAGAAGAAAATAGCTGTCATGTATATTAAACTCTCTGCAAATCTTTGAAAACCCTAAAATTTCTGTAAAATAGTTTATTTCTAGAAAGTACTATTGTTATTATATTGATTTTATAGATCATATTAATATTAAAATATTTTTTAATTACTGAAGAAATAGTGCTTCATGTAATCATTTTGTGAAATGTACATTTGGTTTCAGCTGAAGCAGCGATCAACATATTTTTTCAGTATCTTTCTTTTCTCACATTTTTTTACTGTTGTTCAAGTGCAGTTGTATCCATTTTCCCTCACCACTCTCCACCACCCCAGCCATCCCCACTTCCCACCCTTGATCCAACCCTCTTTGGTTTTGTCCATGTGTCCTTTATATATGTCAATATCTTTCTTGAAAATGTAAAATCTTGAAAATTGTTCTTTTCATTCTTAACCTTATCATTTTCAAAAACAGATTTATGAGTTGCCTATCATGACTTTGAGACCATTTGGAAAAGCTCATGCAAGTATGTGAAGAAAGAAATAAAGACAAATCATCACCAGTTCCACATACTTATTCAGCAATCACTGAGTACTGGACCCATGTATCATAGCAAATGGGGCTACATCTGTGGGAGGACACACAATATTACTTTAAAAACACATTGGGTGATTTTCTCCCAATAAAATTTCTTTAGCTCATTTGGCTGCATTTTGGGAGGTTAAGAATTAAACGTGGAATAGAAATACTTTCATCCAGCTCTGAAAAGCCAACACACAGCAAACAGAGCCTGTCTGTCAAATGTGGGAGGTGAACTTAATGAGGCTTACTTCTAAACAAATAAATGTATTTTCTGTTAATTGATACTCATAATATTATTAAACCTATGGATTTATAAAAGGTCAGTATCTAATAAACTTATCCATTCTATTGGATCCTGGGACACATTCTCTAAAATTGTTGCCTTTTCACTGAAGTACTAGGTAAAAAAATAGACTCTAGCCCTTGCACAAATGTTATAAAATGACTAATGTTTATTGCCTTGTGTATATGAGCATGGTAATTTTTGAGTTGTATTTTGGTTGCTATATTGCTTATGTTATAATAACAGGTTATTTGAATATATCAAATATGTGTAATAAAAATAACTCATGTCTTGTATCAAGCTGTTGAAGTAAATATTTAAAAACTTGTAGCAATAATGTGTATTTCAATTTTACTGGGAATAGCATAAGGAAGAGATATGTTAATAAATGTATTTTTAAAGCTGATTTAAGGAATAAATAATCTGTAATGACTAAAAGGAGAGAAATCTAGCAAAGGAAGGATATCTAGTTTTAAATATAGAAATCTGGCCTGGAAATAATAAAAGCTAAAGGGAAGAATAAAAGATAGCAACAGATTATGCCCATGAATTAAACTCAAACCTGAGGTCAGAGATGATCCTTCCAGAAATCTACACAAAGACAATGGGAATCATTTAATAGTTTGTAAATAGTGGAAACAACTATTTAAGCAGCCCAGCCAACCGGACCCTGAAGCCTGCATGCGATTACTGTATTGGCAACAGCTTATTTTTCAATGACATAGGTGTTATGGTTCTAGAAAAGCATGATAGAAATTGGGGAACTTGCCACAAAAAAAGGTCATGAATCACCTTAAGTGACTCACTATTTTAACAGAAATTATTGGTTTCACACCAAGTGTCAGACACTGTAATCAGCATTGATCAATGAACAGACCCAGCAGCCCTCCCCCTACCCCCAACACAGAGCAGATAATGCTGGGAGAGAAGCAGATCCACAGAGAATAGCTCTATATGCATGACAGCGCTCGGATGAATGCTGTCACGTTGGAAGTCCATTATTCTGGGACTTTGCCCAGTTTGGGGGACCACAAGGGGCTTGCCGGAAGTAAGGTCATTAACCTGAGACTTGAGCAACATATAGGAGAGAGTCATGGTCAGTGAGGCTAATAAGGGCCTTCTAAGTATTACTAGGCAACTTTAATTTGGTCCTAGTATTGTTTAACCACGGAGTCTAGGACTATTAGTTAACTTATCCACCTCAGTTTCCTCAATTATGAACCAATATTATCTTTCTCATTTTCCCCTGAGAATCATAAGATAAATAAAGCAATTCAAATGTTCATAGCACATCCATTCCTGCTCAATATTTCAATGTCATTATACTGAAGAAAAAAGAAATTTCTAAACACTTTTTAAACTGAGAAACATAGGGAAAATAAGTAGCTCATTTTAGCTGACCAGCTAAGAAACAATCATCCCTTAAATCATAGAAACATGAATAGAGATGGAGGGAAGGGGAGAATTGAGAGCTCTTTAGGGGGTGGAACCACAAGGACCCAGTAAACAACATGGACCGTAGGAGAGAAGAGAATGCAAAAACCCTGACTGAGTTCCAGGTCTGCACAAAATAACTGGAGGAACGAACTGTGGGTGGAAAGGGAGGATGAGTTGGATTTTGAGCACGTTAGCTCTAGGGTGCTTCCAGATCGTCTATCTGTGTATCCATCTATAATTCATTGATCATAAAAGTGTTAGATTATGACAAAATAAGCTATTAGAGTAATTCTTAATTCAAGATCATTAATAATAATCTTTAAAATAAATGCAGTTATAATTATTATCATTGTCATTGTTATAGACAACAGAACACTTAACTCTCGAGTCTATCTTCTTAGTATTTATCATATATCAATTTATTTAACTCTCGCAGCAACTCAATGAGATAGATACTGATATCAACCTCATTTTACAGATCAGGAAACTGGAGCACAGGAAGGTGTGGCAGTTCACCCCAAACAGGTGGGACGCTGCAAAGCTCACATTCGAACTCAGGAGTCCGGCTGCGTAAGTCATGCTCTCTATCATTAGACCAGTACGACACTCGTGAGTGCACAGGGTGAGGGAAAGTAGTGGTGAGTAAGCCTGGTCTGAATCACCTTAAAATGTCTCATAGTCAGTATTAGTTATTTACTTATACAATGTATGTGAAAATACATAAGGATCAATAAGATTTATGAAACTAATTCATTGATTGAAGAAATTATTTTGAAAATATTGTAGTAAATGATAACAAATACTTTTTAATGATTTAGTTGTTGATTGCAAGTCTCTGATTATAACATTTACACTAAAATCCATTAACATATATTAATGCACATATCTTTTTCACACCTACACACCTGCACACATATGCACACACACAAAGACACCCATAGCAAATATTATGGAGTTATGCACAAACTCATTTTGCCAATATATGCTGCAAGTGTACTCTCAAGTAATATATTCAGTATTATATTTTAATATAAGTGAGAGTAGGGTAAAGTGCTCAGATCAACATACGGTAAATGTTCTTTACTATTGATTAAGTTACTTGTGGAACTTGCATTTTTAATAGAACTTTGGAGACATTTAATATGTTTAAGGGGAAAAATAACAACTAAGAAATATAAGATCAGCTGATTAGACAAATATGCAATATGCATTGTTCTCTTACAAATTTTCCTACACATATGGCAGTATACTTTTGTCAATAGATCATGTTTATCCCATTGCATTTCCTAAAGCACAGTATTTTTTTAGTTTTCTAACCATACTAACAAGCACAAATGCTATAAGTAACCTGGATTCAGGTCTAATGGTGTGAAATATACAATTCCAGCCACCTAAATATCTGTCTTCCATCAGGATTTAAGAACCTTACATCCTCTCTATTTGGAGCTGAAGTAATGGCGATCTCTTCCTTTCTACCAATACAGTATGTTTTTACAGCTTCTTATTTACCTCTTTTTATTCTTAACTATGGGCTGTGCAGGAGCTCCTAAGAAAGATATACTGCTTTGTACTAGAAGAAGCCTGAAGATAAGCCTGATAAAGAAGAAAATTGGAGATCAGTGGGATATGTTTCCCTTCAATGTCTTTCAGACTGATGCCCAGGTAGGCTCGAGCAGGCTTTTTGGCATTGTATTTTCTTTCTGAATTGCATTTTTTAATTCCCCAGGGACCTAAAGTATCACCATTAGCTCTAGGCACATGGAAGGATGATTTGCTTTTTTTGAAAGTGATTTGTTTAAATTAAAAGTTTTTTTGAACAACTATTGCTGCAGAACAACTACTGAATATGATGCTTGAGGCTCAGAGAATTCTCAAGGGTCTAAAAAGTTAAGGCAATTCAAGGCCATAAATTCTCCACTTATCCTAAAGAAACACCTTATAAAAACAATTTGTGATAAAAAAAAAACAGGAGAAAACTCCTTTTATCAATTTTTTTGGCAGAAAAGTTTAAATCTGTGGGTATCAATGATATTTACTTACTCTTTGAACTTAGTAAAAAATTTCTGAAATGGTACATACACATGACTTACCCAGCTCTAAGTGTTTTTTCCTTCAAAGGTTATCCATAATTGCCAAGCACGAAGAAATAAATCTCATAACAAACAGAGCTGGCGTGTCAGTGTCATTTGCAATGAGAACTGTTTTGCAATAGGTAAGGGGTCTACCGCACTTGAGATTTTATGTTCCAGGAGCTAAACCTCCAGAGGCTCTTTGCAAAGCAGAAAGGGCATGTTTACATGCTTAGATCCAAGCAAGCGCTGGGATATTATTGATCCCAAATTTCGACTTCAAATAGCATCATGACCTGCAAAGTTGTATCTGATTTTTAACACAGTGAAAATGGAAAGAATTAACAAAACTCCTTCATCCAGCCATTATTTGGTAGGGAAGAAATTTCTTACTAAATTCGAGAATAAGAATTAGTTTACATCAATTTACTAAACAAACATTTAAGATTTTTAGGATATGTGCAATCTGTCAGTGCATATGTGAAAAACTGTAAACACATGACTTAAGATGAAAACTCCTACTGTCAAAAAAATCACCACCTAATAAGGAAAGACCTCGAATACAGAGCAAAACATGCCAGCTTTGCTGTTTTCCCAGAATTTTAAGAACCACTTTATCTGGTAGGGACGGACAGGGAATTTCCATTGAAAACAGGAAACACTTGACTGGAACATTGGTAACTGACATTTAAACTGAAATTCCATTTTCCATAGTCTAATTTGCATATGAATATTTCAATCAGTTTTCAATCAAATAAAAGGATTAACTGAGAAACAGCCCACATGGACAGAGACCAGGTGAGTACACTCAACAATAGAGGAAGGAGCTGATAGGTGCCAGCTTCAGCTGGCTGGGCAAAGGAGCACGGAGGAGTGATAGGAACGTGTGCATAATGAGTACTCCATGTCTGCAGGGCATTCTTTTGTGTATGTTTGATTATTATGTCAGCTTCTCTCCTTCACATTCTCTCCCATATCCACCATTAAACTTTCAAGAAAAGTAGAGGGAACATATAATAAGGGCTTGGTGATAGTGAACTCCTTTAACTTGACCTCATCTGAGAAGCACTTTATCTGCCCTTCCATTCTAAATGAAAGCTTTGCTGGATAGAGCAATCTTGGATGTAGGTCCTTGCCTTTCATGACTTGGAATACTTCTTTCCAGCCCCTTCTTGCCTGTAAGGTCTCTTTTGACAAATCAGGTGACAGTCTGATGGAAACTCCTTTGTAGGTGACTGTCTCTTTATCTCTTGCTGCTTCTGGGATTCTGTCCTTCATTTTAATCTTGGCTAATGTAATTATGATGTGCCTTGGTGTGTTCCTCCTTGGGTCCAACTTCTTTGGGAATCTGAGCTTCCAGGACTTCCTGGAAGTCTATTTCCTTTGTCAGACTGGGGAAATTCTCCCGTATTATTTTTTCAAGTAAGTTTTCCACTTGTTGCTCTTCCTCTTCCCCTTCTGGTACCCCTATAATTCGGATGTTGGAACATCACCAAGCCCTTATTATATGAAATGTTAAAGGGACTTATCAAAGAAAAAGAAGATAAAAATAAGAACAGTGAAAGGACAGCAAACTCACAATTATTAACAACCACACCTAAAACAAAGACAGAAACAACCAAAACAGGAACAGAACCACAAAAATGGAGATCACATGGAGGGTTAGCAACAGGGGAGAGGGAGGAGAAGAGAGGGGGAAAGGTACAGAGAATAAGTAGTGTAGATGGTAGGTAGGAAATAGGGGGAGGGCAAGAGTAGTGTGGGAAATGTAGAAGCTAAAGAACCAATGACACATGGACATGAACTAAAGCGGGGGAATGTGGGTGGGAGAGGGTGTTCAGGGTGGAGGGGAATGAAAGGGGGAAATGACAAAACTGTGATAGCATAGTCAATAAAATATAATTTTAAATAAAGAAAAGTAGAGGGAACAAAGTGTGAAAGGTAAGGGAAGTGAAACGTGCCCACGTACCAGAAAGTTATGGGAGGCCGGTGGAGCTATATCACAGTCCTGTGAGAAGGAAGGAAATAGCAAATCCAAAATAACTCTCATTCCCTCCCATATTGGAGTATAAATAATGTCTCAGTCTGCCCAGGCTGCTATAACAAACTACCACAGACTGGGTGACCTAAAGAACAAATGCATTCCTCTCAGCTCTGGAGTCTGGGAAGTCCAAGATCAAGGCCCTGCAGGTTTGGTGTCTGGTGAGGGCCTACCTCTTGTTCATAAATGACCATTTTCTTGCTGTGTCCTCATAGGACACAAGGAATGAAGGATCACTGGGGTCTTTTATAAGGTCTTTTATAAGGACCCTATTCCCATTAATTAGGGCTTCACCCTCCCAAACATCCTGTCTGCTAATACCATCACATTGAGGCTTAGGATTTTAACATGTGAACTGGGAAAGTGTGGGCACATTCAGTGCATAACAGATGATGAGATCTGGGTGGTGACAGGATGACAGAGTTTCCAAGGAGGTCAGCCTGAGCTAGTGTCAACAGAGATATGGCTCAGAGAAGCATACAATGACATCACACCACCAACTGCAGAAATCAGCCTGATGTGGGAACAGCAAGCCTAGGCAGTTCACCAGCCGATCGTAATTCAGAGGAAGGAGGCTGAGCATATCCAAGGACCAGCATGGTCCCTGAAACTCCCCTCACACCAATAACAGATAAGGAATCTGCCTCCTTGAAGAGAGTAGCTAGAATGGGAAAATCTGAGAGACTAAGAAATTAGGTACATAGGGTTAAATATGAATAACAAAGTACATAACAATACTATAATAGATACCGCTCTAGGATATCAGCACACATAATGTACAGTTTTAAATGTCATAAAATTGTGATAGTTACTATTCTAATTCCCTACTTTAAAAACGAAGCTGCTGAGGAACAAGGAGGTTACATACCTGGGTTGAATAGTCTGGAGTTCAACCCAAGCTCCAGAGCTCACAGTCCAGACCACTGCACTGCACTGCCTTTTCTGTGTGGCTCATCAGGAAAAGAACATCATTTTTAAATATCCTTTGAGTAAAGCACATAAGTTTATATGTGGTGCAGTGACAAAATAAAGTTGGAAAGTTATATTTTAAATAAAGTGAAACTGATTTTCTATCTTCAGATGTAGATGAAATCATCAGAATGCAATTTGTGACCCTCCACGAACAACATTTGGTATAAAATATTTCAGATATCTTTCCAGCAGGTCATCTTGTGGAATAGATTTTCTACTGAAAACACAGGGAGAGGTAGAGAATTTTAAAAACCTAAGATTTCTATTTAATTCCTACAGCAAATTTCAACATGACTGGTGTGAGAAATAAGCTGCTCTATCCATGGTTTAGAATTTAATTTCATAACAAAAGGAAGAAATGTGTAAGGTGTGTAATTAAGCATAAAATACAATCATTTGTCATAATTCTGAAAGGACTGGAAAATAGAACCTGGAGAGGATTGGATCTGTGTCGGTTTGATTCTCTAAAAAATAAAAAAAAAAAAAAAATCTATCTACCTTCATACCATTTTCATGTGGTGTTTTTAACTTTAGTAATTATATCAAAAATATATTTTCACATTAGAAAAGTTTAAAGAAAAAATACCTATTTTCCCATGATTCTAGTAATTTTTTTTCTTTCTTTTCTTGTCTTTTACTTATTTAGTTTTAGAAAGAGGGGAAGGGAGGGACAAAGAGAAGGAGAGAAACATCAATGTGTGGTTGCCTCTCATATGGCCCACACTGGGGACCTGGCCTGCAACCCCAGCATGTACCCTGACTGGGAATCCAACCAACGACCCTTTGGTTCACAGCCAATGCTTAATCCACTGAGCTACACCACCCAGGGATCTACTAATATTTGTGATGTATTATCTACTAATATTTTAATGGGATGAATGTCTCATCCCAATGTACTTTCCTATGTACTTTTGCTGATTGAACCATATATTGAGAACAATACAGATTATATTATATTACACATATTTTATGATATCATTAAAACACCTCACCATGCATAATGTCTGTTTATGTGTCTGTGCTATAAGTTTACTAAAGATATCTCATGTTCCACAACATATCAATAATTGCTATGGAGAATAATATTGCAATGAATAGTGTATTTCAAAAAAACAGGGGGCCATCAAGCACATGTATATAGGACTCATGATCAAAGCCAAAGGGGATGGGTTCAAAAGTGGGAGGCAGGTATGGGTGGGGCAGGGGGACATGATGGGGTCAAAATGGAGACAAATGTACTTGAACAGCAATAAAAAGATGGCTACATTTCAGATCACTTCTTTAGGTTAGACTGCTGAACTTGGAAGTGATTAATTGTCCATTGATTTATTCAACATATATTTATTAAACAATTAGCATGTACCAGGGATTGTTTTAGGAAAATGCAGCAATAAGCAATAAACACACACATAATGTACACACACACAACTCTTCTCATGAATTTTTGACAATCAGTAAAGTAACAAATGTAACATTATATGTCAGATAGGGAAACATATATCGGTATGGGGAATTCTTTTTATACTGGTTGGTGAGGAAAACTACTTCTAATTAGAGTTTCGTGAGTGACCTTCACGCATTAAGTGAACTACCCACAGGGAAAGGAAATCCAGTAAGCTCATTCCTTAAGAAATTCCAAAAGGAACACATTTTAATTCTCTGAGGCCAGAATTACCCTGATACCAAAATTGAGATAGATATAATAAAAGAAAATAAAACTACAGGCAAATATTTCCATGAACATCAATGGAAAATGTCCTTAACAGAATATTAGCCAATAAAATTCAGCAATTTTAGCTGAATAAAGCTAAAAAAAGCAATAAAGTACCATGGCCAGAGATTATGTCAAGAGTTCAAAGTCATCTGGCAAGAAAAACAAAATAAAAGTCACACATCATTGTAGAAAGAAATAAACTTTCTTTTTAAAAAAAGATCATGAATATGTACACACAATATTTCAGGAAGTTTACAAACAAATGTGGTAGAATAAATGTAGGTTTTTAAGAAGCCTGTAGAATACTGCATTAATCAACATTTTTAGAAACTGAAGGACAATAAGAAGATGAAAAATACTATTTCCAATAATGCACAAATATAAAATACTTTGAGAAAATCTTGAACATTAAAAGTTTCAAAACTTCATTTTAACAGAAAATCCAGTTTCTATTTCATATATAGAGTAATTCAAATTTTCTGTTTCTTCTTATGTCAGTTTCTGGAATTTTTCAAATGTCATTTAAGTATGGGTATTCATTTCCTAGTTACATATATATATATAATATATATGTAATATATGTAACATATATAATATATATATATTTCTTTATTTTCCTACCAGGGATGTCCAACCTTTTGGTGTCTCTGGGCCACACTGGAAGAAGAAAAGTTGTCTTGGGCCACACAGTAAATACACAAACACTAATGAAAACTAATGAGCAAAAAAAAACCCTTTTAAGTAAATTTACAATTTTGTACCAGGCCGCGTTCATAGCAATCCTGGGCAGCATGTGGCCTATGGGCTGCAGGTTGGACATCCCTGTATTCGCTTTTCTACTTCCTGATATTAATAGTTTATGTTTTCTATTTTTTTATTGATTCATCTTTCTAAAAGCTCTAGCAATATCAATTTTTCTTAAAAACGTATGCTAATTTAATTGATTTGGGATTTTTTCTTTATGTCCCCCTTTCTACTTCTTTTGTTTGAACCCAATTACCCTCAATGTTACTTTTGTGTTCATTTAGTTGCTTCCTGAATGAAATGTAAGCCTGCTGATGTACACCACTTAGGGGCCTAGGCATCTCCATGCCCATTCCCAGTCTCTCCTCTCCTGGTTTGGGTGCCCTGGGGCCGCATGGGATTGAATCCAGCATTGCCCATAATGAAAGGAAACTGAATCCCTGCTATATTATCTGGACGGTGGCTTCTGTGGAAGCAATCAGTTTCCATCAGACTCTGACTTAATAGAAACTAAATCTTTACTATAGCAAGTTCTTGATGTTCTGATTTGCTTGCCATAGGACTGGTATTCATTTACTGTGAACATTGTAATACCAATACAAATGATCCCACATGTATTTAAAAAGCTATACAACAGAAGACAACAATGCTCATCACTCTGGAAGCGAAGTGTGATTGGTGAAACTGAGTTAAGGGTGTTACCAGTACTTTTCTAAATCCCTGAAATAATTTCCATTGGCAATATTTTATTGAATTTTTCATATCTCATAATTAAAAATCATTATACAAGCATACTTCATTTTATTGTGCTTTGTTTTATTGAGCTTCACATATGCTTTTTACGAATTGAAAGCAACACCCATCCATCAGCAGAAAAATTAAGACTCACTGAATTGTGATACCCACTTTATTGTGGTGGTCTGGAACTGAACCCCACGTATTTCTGAGGTATCATATAATTGTGAGATATTTGCTTTGCATCTGGAGAAACTGAAGTTAGTAAAATAAAATTTTTGAGGATAAGTAGGGAATAGAAAATAAGAAAACAATGAGCTAAGTTTTTCACAGTTCATATGATAGATAAAAAATTATTTTCTAAATTTCTTAAATCAAGGAATACAGGTTTTATTCATTCAACAATGACATATGACCAATTACATTATACACTTTACTCTTATAAGAAGAACAAATATAGCAGCGAACAAAATAGGCAACATCCATGGTGTCATGTAGTTTAAAATCTAATGAAAGAGATGAACATTAACCAAAAAAACTGGACAATTGAAGTACAACGATGATAATCTCTAAGAAGTAAATTATGCATATTGAATCAGATTGGTTATGGTTTGTGTAGGCTGATCAGAGATAGTCTTGCTCAAAAAGTAATATTTGAACAGAGACCAGAATAATGATTGCAAAAAAGTCATGTACATATTTTGCCAGATAATATTTCACAAGGAAAAGCAGAAAATGCAAAAACCTGAGGTGAGGAAGAACACCACCCTTCAGGCAGGGTGAGTAGGGAAGATAGTGCTAGAGAGCTGAGACTGTGAGAATCACCCAGGGTCAGGGAACAAAGGATCTCGCAGATTTGGAAACATAGCATGGGAGTTGAAAGACTGTATACAGAAGGACAACAGCCAGAGCATATATAAAGAGAGAACTTTGAGCCCTAACCCTCCCAGGAAACCAGCCCCTCCTCCACAATAAAGAACCAAGAAAGCCAGCCTGCTATCAATCTGACTCACAGAAAGACAGATTGCTATCTCTAGTATAACCCAGGAAGCTAAACAATAACTTCTACAACAATGGCCTGGAAGTGATTCGTAACTGACAGCATCCTTAATTTTTGTCCCTGTTTCCAGTTTAGGACCAGCTGGGAAGAAGTCAAATGTGCCCCCCAACCAATCACACAGGATGCTCTGCTTCTAGTTAGCCCTCCTCCAGCTCCCCCAGGCCCGCAGCTTCCAAACACGGCAGCCCTCAGTCTTCCTTATTTCCACTAGAAAATTCTCCACTCCTTCTGCCTTTGAGTCTCTGCCAAAATGCAAGTGACAATGGCTGACTCACTAGCTATAGCAAGCCGGGAATAAGTAGCTTTTTTTTTATCATTTGGTTGACCTTCATTTATTTCCACAAGGCATAAAGGTAAACAGTGTAATAACTATAAACAGATACTGGCTTTTTTTTTAACCAGAAGTAAAACATGCACACACAAGGTAAGTGAAGAAAACATAGTTCATATAACCAAAAGGCAGAATGAAATGAAGGACTAAGACATAAAACATAGCATTAAACAAAAAATGACCTTAAGAACGCACCCTGCGGTAATTCTCAATATCTGAAATCTTCAGTTTGCCTAGAAATTTACAGGAATTTATCATGACTGACCCCAGCCTGCAGCAGCTCATCAAGTGTTGGAAAGAGCACATCATTTTCTGACTTTAACCTTTCAAAAAGGGGCAGTTTGATCAAAGTAACACTTTGAACAAAGTAACATTTAGGGTTTTGTTCTTTTGTTGGTTGTTGTTTTTTTTTCTCCTTGGTTAAATGCCTAATGGTACCAGCTGAAACTTGAAATATTTTCCTCATTTATGTAACTAAAAACTTCCAACCAGTAAAGAAAGTCCTGAAAAATTATTTCTTGTCAAATTGCTCTAATCCTATCTTCTCTATTCTATCAGCCTCTCTCTTAGGGGGAAAAAAGAGAGAAATAGTTAAACACAAAAGTATTATTTAAAATTCTATCAGGCACTTAAAGCAGTTGGCTTCCCTTCTTTGCCTCCAGATCTGGAGAAGTTAGCAGCATACCAATTTGTAAATTCATGACATTTTCCTTTCTCCAAGGTCAGATATTTCATGAGGTACAGCAGAGGCCAGTCTTGTCTGTAGAAAAGTCCTGTCATGTTACTTGTGAATATTTTCTTATCAACAAAGCGAGGCCTAACATATATGCAGGACTCTGAAGTGCTTCAACACTCAAGCAATAAAAAACTTCTCCATTATAATCAAGCTTTTGCTTGGAAATGAAATTTTACTGACATTTGACGTGTCCATAAGCTACCAAATCTTCCCTGATAAGCAAAATTATTACTAACACTACCAATCATTTATAAACCCATATGCTTGTAAAGAAAATAAAAAACATAACAACAGAAACAAAAATAGCCATGCAACATACTTGAAGAAATTGTTGTTTCTTTGCTTTTATTGTGACACTATTACAGATGTCCCCTTTCTGCCCCATCTTTCTCCCACGTCCACCCAGCCCCAAACCCATCTTCCCTCTGGCCATCCACACACTGCTGTCTGTGTCTATGGGTCATGCATATATGTTCTTTGGCTAATAACCTCCACCTTCTTTCATCCAGTCCTTTTCTTCCCTCTCTATTCTGCCTCCTGTCAGTCTGTTCCCTGTATCCATGACTCTGTTTTCATTTTGTTCTTCAATTTATTTTGTTCATTAGATTTCACATACAGATGAGATGATATGGTATCTGTCTTTCTCTGACTGCCTTATTTCACTTAGCATAATTATCTACTATGCTGGTCCAACAGGTCTACTCATGCAGTTGCAAAAACTACGAGTTCCTTCTTTTTTTATGGCCATGTAGTATCCCATTGTATAAATGTACCACAGCTTTCTTATCAGTTATTTACTAATGGGTTTTTGGGCTGCCTCCAGAGGTTGGCTGTTCTAAATAACACTGCAATGAACATATAAGTGCATATATTATTTTGAATTGGTGTTTCAGAATTTTTAGGATTATTCCCAGAATTTGGGTTGCAGTTTCATTTTTAATTTTTTGTGAAAGTTCCACACTTTTTTCTACAGTGGCTAGACCAGTCTGCATTCCCACCCAGCCTTTTCATGAAAATTACTCATTCTGTCTACTATACTTTTCACATGAACATACAGAAGGTACACATTCACTGTTTTGTGCTTCCTACATTTATCAACATCAAAATTTACATTTTGACATTTTTTGTCCCATGGTTTGTGTTAAAAGAGAAATGTGTGTGTGTGTGTGTGTGTATAGTATTATATTTATTTGCATTGTACCACTTAAGCTAATATTTTTTAAAACAGATAGATGTTTCTAATCATAACCATGGGATAGGTTTTTCTTTTATCTTCATTAATGGAATCATGCTAGTGATAATACAGACACCTGTCAAACTCATCTGTCTCTTTCCTACATCCTTTGCTTCTTATCTGATTAAAATAGAAAGAACTAGACACTGAGAGGCCACCTTCATCAGGGTGGGAACCACCAAGTTAGAGTGACCTTTCTTACTTGACTTCTGTTTATTTCTTCATTCCTCGTGTACTCTAACATATTCCATCTCTCTCTCTCTCTCACACACACACACACACACACACCTCCCCTGTGTTCCAAAAGATGTGAGCAGGCCACAGGCATATTCAACAAGCTATAGGAATGTTATGGTTTGTTCTTGACAGACTTTAAGATCTAGAGTGTGCAGGGAGGGTAAGAAAGAATGTCCTCTTTTGGAACTTCAGTTTATCTTCAGGACCTAGGAACATCCTCCAAGAGAGCTCCCCAGGAGGCACCTATGGGATGATGCAGTGATACCCTACCTCGTTAATAAATCGGACCACACCTGTGTCATTTTTCCAAGTGGCTAACAGTCCTAAGGACAAAAGGGGGAGCACTTTAACTCTCATCACTTCCACCATCTTTTAACATAAAATTAGTAATCATGTATTTTTGAAGTATTATTTGGCATTTATAGTTTAGTCTTTAAACATCAAACACAGCTACCATAATAACACTTGAGAATTGGTCACTTAGTATTATGAAATGAGGAGGAAGTACTGCACGGACAGATCCATGACAAATCCTTGGGGAAGCTCCCAGTACAATAAGGGCTTAAGGGTGACATGGGACAAGATACCTTATGCTTATTAACATGATTTCCTCGTGATTTTATAAATTTCATTGTCAAAATCCATTATATTTGGCTCTGATTTTTATACCTTTATAGGCGCTAAGTCTTATAAAATTAAGTTGTGCAGATCCCATCAGTAAATAAAGTCACAAAAAAAATGAATAAAAACATGAGGAAAGCAGAAGCTCTTCTGTTACAACACACATGTAAAATTCATGTGGTATCATTGACTGTGGGTAACTTGAGCCATGGAAAGAGAAGCTGCAGATAAGAGGAGACTACTGCATTTATTTGGCTTGCGACTTTGCAACCCTTGCATTTAATCCTTGTTATGACTCTCCAGCCCTGTATGCCCCAAGGTTATGTCTGCCATAAAGGTAGAGTAATGGAGGTCGATCTATGTATGTCTTAACATAAACATTCGAAGTTTTCTTAACTCATCACTCTTCATGTATACTCTCTAGTGAAATGGTTTTCGATGACTTAGGCTCAAGAATTTTTAAAACATTCAATACCTGACTATTGAGTCAGGGCACTGACCTCTTTTCCCTTTGATTGTCAAATAAAAAATGACTCTCAGAACAGCTGTCAGAGGGGAGAGGGGTTGCTGGTGCTGGGCTGGGTGGAAAAGGTAAAGGGATTAACTGCAAAACAAAAAACAGTGAGAGACAACGGCATGCTGGTTACCAGAGGGAAAGGGGAGTGAGGAGAGGAAGGAGAGGGTTTAGGGAGGATCAGTGGTGATGGAAGGACATTCGACTTGGGGTGATGAACACACAATACAGTACACAAATGATGGATTACAGCATTTTACACCTGAAACCTGTATGATTTTATGAACGAATGTAACCCCCACAAGTTCAATAAAAAAGACGTAATGACAATAGCCAACACGACAATAGCCATCCGGTGTAAATGAATCAATAGTGTACCTATTTTTGTCAGATTAGCCAAACATGTAATATATTTTTGGTGTGCTACAGACTTTTAGAAATTAATGTATGTGCTGCATGTGGTGGAAAAGGTTGACCATCACTGCTCAGGTTGACCATCACTGCTCTGATGCAATCAGCAGTCAGCTTACCACACAGTAATCACCCTTGTTACCATAGCCGCTAAGTGCCATTTAAATTTGTCTCCCGATAACTTGTCCTTCACCTGCACTCCATCCTATACACCATCTGTGATAATATGTGTAATTGTGACACACCATTCTACATCACATGTTATTAATTTCCAGTATTATTAAGCATGGAGGTTTTCTGAGGATTCAAAAAATGAGCATCCTTACCTCATAATCTAATGTTGTAAGTATTTCTCTTAGGAACCATTGTACTACCTATTGCCATACATATATATGCAGGGTACTGATGTGTGGTGCATCTTGCTGCAAAGCAAAAGGCCACCAATTCAATTCTGGTCAGGGCACACGTCTGTGCTGTGCATTTGGTTCCCCGTTGGGCCCATACAGGAGGCAACAAATGGATGTTTTTGACATCGATATTTCTCTCCCCCTCTTTCTCCCTCCTTTCCCCTCTCTATAAAAATAAATAAATAAAACATTTTTTTAAAAACTAAGAAGGATTGTTTACATTGCAGTCAAGATTAAGGAATTTAAGAGGGAATAGTATAGCTTCCTAAAACTAGCAAATACTGGGGGTCATTAACAGCTTTAGGTCTGAAGGTGATTAGCAAGAGAGCAGTGCTCTTAGAACCATTTATTGCTGTAATTCTGTGGCCTAGCAGAAGCTCAGGGCCAAAGTGGAGAAACACAGGTACTCTCGAACTATAGACAAGCAAGGGAAAGGTGAGTAGTTATTATCTCAACGATTTTTCTCTTCTTGCCTTTCCATCTCATGGGGGGTCCCCTTTGGCACTACCAAATGGAAAACAAGAAGTATGGGTACCCAGGTAGATGTCAGTGTTCCCAGGCAGAGAAGGACATAATAAAGTAGTGAATGAACCTGTAGAGTCAGAATAAACAAATCATACGTCCTGCCACATTCCTATCTTTACATTTGTATAAACCATCTTCTCCCTCAAGCTCAGTCATCTTTGCTTTAAGTTATTCACTCTTACAGACTGTAATTTACCTTCCTTTCTTCCTGAGCCTCCACTTCAATCCTTCCGGTCTAGTTTTTGCCTTTTCTTCTTTCCTTTCTACTTCTCTTACTTCTATCTTCTTTCAAAACATACTCAATGTCTCAATTTGATTGTAGTACGATAAGCACGTGGTTCTAAGCACAAAGTTAACTGACCAGCTGTGATATGGCTGACAAAAATTATATTGAAATTTAAGAATTTGATAACTATTTTATGACCACCTACTAGGCATTTCAGCAGAGGTTATTATTTTTAATGTCATAAATTTAAATAAAAGCAAGAAATCATACTGATTTATGTTGATATTTATATATAGCATTATATATAGATATATAATGTCATATTGAGTCATGTATATACAGAATACATCTTCTAGATAATTAATTAAATACTACATGCATATCTCCTAAGTTATTAATTCCTTAAATTAAAAATCTGACCTTGTACTCTCTTTGTTAATTCACATTCAGCACAATGCTGCCTCTTTGTGTGTGTGTGTGTGTGTGTGTGTGTGTGTGTATGTATATATATATACATTCTCCACTCCAAGTATCCACTTATCACCATTTATCCTGGCTTTACCCTCCTCCACCCCCTCCACCCTTTCTCTCCCTGGCAGTTAGCATAATGTCATCCATGTCTATGAGTTTTTTCTCTTTTTTTTTTGTGGTTGCTCAATCCCTCCACTCCACGCTGTCATCTCCCTCTACCCCTGCAGCCGTATGTTCTCTATGAGCCTGTCACTATATTGCCTGTTAGTTCACTTTGTTCTTCATTAGATTCTAATACTTACTGGCTTTATTTGATTTTTATTTGAAATTGAGTCATATGAATCTGACTTTTATAATTTTGTATTATTTCTTTATGATCATGTGGTTGGAAATACAACAATTCTTATCTTAGTTTGAGTTTACATTCTACAGATTATCACTTAGACCTTTTAAAAAATAGTGTATATTTAGGACATAACCAAAGCACTGATAGAAAGTCTGCTTTATATGATAATTTTAGAACAATGTAAATCTGACAGGTTTTTGAAATTCAGAGGAGAGATAAATTCCTCAGTAAAAAAAAATGTGAGCATCAGATATACTTCTTTTTATTTTCTGAAAAGATAATTTTTATTTTCTTAGCTTGTGTTTTATTGAGTATATATAAAACAAATTTTTTAGAATAAAATACTGTATTTTGCTGTGTATAATGCACATGTTCATTTCTGTGCACTTTATACATTGGATTATTATATTCATTATTATATCCATGGTACGTAATCATTACACCCATGTATAATGTTCATCCTTAGTTTTTGCTCAAAAATTTGGACAAAAATGTGTGCAATGTACCTGGAAAAATAGTAAATGGGAAGGCAGTGTTTAAAAGTAGGTTTTTTACCTTCAAAAACAATTACCAAAATAAAAATATGTAATTTTTATAAAATGTAGCTTCATAAATTAGAAATGCAAGTGTGAAACATT
Source organism: Carollia perspicillata (assembly GCA_004027735.1). Lineage (NCBI taxonomy): Eukaryota > Metazoa > Chordata > Mammalia > Chiroptera > Phyllostomidae > Carollia > Carollia perspicillata. Next base: position 31,080 of record PVKM010000922.1, on the reverse strand, counting down.
TGTGGATTTAATAAATACATTTTAAAGAAATAATATTTTATTATGTAAAAATAACTAGAAAATATTTTATTTCAACACTAATCAGAGTATTGCTTCAACCTTTAATAAAGTCGGTGTGAATGATCACCAAAATTATTTTAAATAATTTTTATAAGAAAATACTTCTATATACAAGAAGAAGATGTTATTATAATGAGCATTATTATTACATGAAAACAAGCTTTCTATAATTACCCTGTACTCTCTTTTGTCTCACCAAGGGGGGAAAAATTTGGTGGGTTTCTTCTTTTCATACATAATGAACTAGATTTAAGTAATTAGGAAAAGTATACTTCTAGGTCTAGATTACTTTATCTTGCAGAGATTACTGATGTACCAAGGCAAATCTCTCAACAGGAACAGGGCTTCTGTTTTCTAGAGTAATAAATGATGTCATTGCTAACAACCACAAAATCATGAAAAGTCTTACCATTCTCCAGAGTCTCTCTGAGAAATTTTATTATCAGAAATAAAAAGGCATACAGTACATTCATAGACCTCTTAAATACAATCTCTGTGATAACATGTATAAGATAAGGTTGGAGGATATAGAAATATGAGACATATAATTATTAATAAAAATATATAAGAAAAATATGTGAAAAAGACAAGAGGCAGAAAAACCTACTTAAACTACTTGAGGTTGAAAATGGAGTATTAAATGTAATGCAAATGAATGCCAAACCATTGTGTCTTAAAAGCAACTGAAGAAAGTCTCTTAGGGGAACAATCTTCTCTTCTTAAGTGGATAACTTGATAACTTGCAAAGATGTTAGAGACTAATGACACCTTTCTAAAAAGTTAAGACAGCCAAGAAAGAACTATAAGGACCAGAAAATGATGAAGGCAGAAAGTTGAGGACATTAAGCCTCAAGGAATATGAAATATGAGCTTCAAGGAAACTAAAATATTTTGGTAATATTGTACACTAATCAAACACAAATGCCAAAATTAGCCGTATATTAAAAAAAGAATGTGTCCCAAATGATGTTTCCTTCACATTAATAATAATGCAACTAGTAAAATATATTGCATCAACAACTGATTCTGACGTATGCTGTCGAATTTCTAGTGTTTCAATTTTTATATCAATACTGAATTTAGCTAAAAGGAAAATGATAAAAACTTGGTATAAAAGAATAAAGGAATGTTTGATATAATAATGAAAGAATATTACTCATTTTAATTTATACCTGAGGTTACTTTAAATTTATAACATAGTGATAACAAATTAATTAATAAATTCTTAGATCTTTATTTCTGCATTATTACAGATGCCACAATCAATTGATAAGTAATTATTATAGTGAAAAATATTTAAAATTAATTACTTTTACATGTTAAATGAAACTAGAAAAATATTTTCTATTAATTTCTTTACTTTTTTATGTATATTGAATAAACAACATAAATAAGAATTCTGTGAATAACCTATAAAGAAAGTCAGTTTAGGGATCTTATAGACAAAAATAACATTTTATTCTTCTTTATGCATATATATTTTTTCAATAAGCTATTTTCAAAGAGAATCATAAAACTGCTTTCAACCAATTTCAAGCTGTAGGACATTAGAAAAGTTGATAATTAAAACTATAATCACCTAACTTACCTGGTTTTCACTTTCTGGCAAGAAGATGTTTTGCAGCCAACCAAATAGAAAACTCTAAAAATCAGTGATCTCAGTTAATACTTTCTGACTGTGCTGTCTTTCTCTAACATTTCCCCAGGAACAGATGTCTGCATTGGACATCTTCATTGTAACTCTCTTCCTTACAATGTCAGCTGGTAAGAGCCAAAGCTGTAAAATTTTCCTCTATTATTTTTTTAAATACTTTTGATTCACTTCTCCTCTTCTTCTGTGACCACAGTGATATGAATATTAGATCCGCTAACATCATACAGGTCCCCGAGGGTTTGTTCACTTCGTTTTATTCTATTTTCTCTCTGTTGTTCAGCTTGCGTAACCTCTACTTTTTTATCCAAAAGTTCACCACTCTATCTTTTATCATCCTCACATATTATGGAGGCATTTCAGCAAATTTTTATTTCTGTTATTGTATTTTGCTAATCTATGATTTTCATTTGCTTTTTTAAATACAATGTCTATTTCTTCTTGGATGTTTCTCTTTTTAATTTGCTTTAATAGAATGTGTAATTATTTGGTAGATCAATCTTGCTATAGCTGCTTTGAAATCTTCACCAGAGAGTTTCGGTATCTACTTCACATTGGAACTGGATAAGTTGTCTGTTACTCATCTCAGTTAAATTAGTCAGGGTTTTGGTATGATGAAGGGTGGTTGATATGTCCTGGACATATTGAATATTTTGTTAGGACACTCTTGGTCCTACTTCAACCTTCTGTTGTTACATGCTGCCAACCTAGTTAGGTTTAGAATGTGGACTCTAAAGGGTCATCAAGGAACATGTGTAAATGATCCGTGGACAAAGCTAAAGGTGGGTAGGATAGAGGGTGGGGTGGGGGAAAGTGGCGGTGGGAAAAAGGAAACAATTGTACTTGAACAACAATAAAAAAGAAAAAGAAAAAAATAGAATGTAGATTCTGGCACTCTTCACTGTCTTACTTGACACCAGCCTTGGAGGGAGAATGGCCTCCCAATGACATTATGTGTGATACGAAGGATAGATCTTCATCCCCAGGCCCCACTGGCAAAGATGCATGGGCGAATGGGTCATGGCTGCCATGAGTTAGAGAAAATCCCAGCAAATATCTACCAGGTTCCCTTTAACAGTCCTTTGACCAGAGAAAATGAAATTTCCTTTCTTATCCAATTTTTGCCTTTGTGCTTGTGTGTGTGTGTGACCATTGAATTTCCAGTTTGCAAAGCTTTCTGATATATATAGATGATGAAATGATACAGGTGGGTGTAGGAAGAAACAGACATGTGTCATAAGAAAGAGACCAATCAAGAATGATTCCAAGATTTTTGACTGAGCAGTGGGTAGATTGCTTGATGATTAATTTTATGTTTGAACTCGGCTAGGTTATCATGTTTAGTAAAACACCAGCCTAGATATTGTGAGGTATTTTTGAGATGATAATAAAATTTAAATTGGTAGACTTATTACAGCAGATTACCCTTCATAATGTGGGTGGGTTTCATCTAATAATCCAATCAGCTGAAAATCTTAAGGGCAAAGACTGAAAGAATTCTGCCTCAGGGCTGCAAAATAGAAACCTACCTCTGAATAACCCTGGTACAATTGAAGTTGCCATTTTCTGAGACAGAAATGACCCTAAGGGGCAGGTTTCTGGAAGTAGGGATCAAGAGTTTGCTTTTATATATAGTTAATAAAATCCAAATATTACCGCATAAAATAAAAATCATTTTAGAAAGAATACTGGGAAAGCAACGGTCACAGACAATGTAATGGAAAAGTAAAATATTAAAACCTACCTTTTTAGAATGAGGCTAGACTAAGTAATACTTATCAAAATTTAAAATATGTTTTTTTTACCTTTATAGTTATTTTCTTAAATTAGGCAAAAATGCATATATAAGTGTTCACTTCAAAAATCATATATAGTAGCAATAGCTGAAAACTACTTACATATACATTATTAAGGTCTTACTTGAAGAATTTATAGTTCATTCATATAACAGAATATTTATAAAGCCCTTCAAAAGTTGAAGGGCTTTATATATTGTTAGATGAATATTGTGCCTTCACTTATGCAAAATAAGTAGATATATGTCATCTTCATGCATCTATAAATGCATCTGAATTAAATAGGTCCAAAATGTAATAAATAATTTTATGGCATTTAACTCTAGAAATTGAAATTAGAGTATGATTTAGGAGAGAACTGTCACTAGACTATTAAACCATTTATATGACTCTTGGAATTCTCACTAAGTATGGTCAATTTCCAAGTTAACTAACACATAAGTAGATTCAACAATGTTCATTGAATGACTACTTTCTGGGTGACAGAGGAAACAGAGTGTGAATTTGAGGGACATAACTGCTGTTTTTATGAAGCTGAGTTTTGGTGGGAAAGACAGGTAAACTCAGAAATAGGAAACTGAAGGACACCATGGGAGGAAGCGATCATTCAGGGCTTGTGGTGGCTTTGGAAGAAGCCCTGCAGTTAGGGTAGCAGAATTTAGAATTTCAGAAGGATAGAGACTAATAGTATCAAAACTCAGTTACAGTTTGTTACATTTTGTGAAAGATAGTCAGAGAAGAGATATGAGATTGTGGTGATATTTTAAATCCATACATCCCAGTAGGAAAATGTAAGAATTTGCATGAAGCACATTCATATGAATAGTGGTGTTGATAAAGGCAAAATATATGGAAATACGTAGAAATACATTGGTCAGAGAAAGAATTTATATATTCTAGAATATTTTGCACTATCAATGTGTTCTATCAAAATGTGGAAAAATGCTGATACACAAAAATGAATTCTTTGTTTTCATTTTAAGTCATCTTTCTTTTCTCTCAGTTACTAGGTTCTTTGCATTTTTCAGGTGAATGGTATCGGTATCCTATAAGAAGTTAGGACAATAAATTATTTATAATATAGCATATTTTAATAGCAATAAAAGCAACAAATTTTCCCTTCCTTTAAATTTAAAAACTTTAGTTCTCAGTACATTTGTAAATTGTTGAAGTCTGGATTTATTCTGCTTACACACTGATGGGCCAAGGTAACAGGATTTTCCTCCTGTGAAAAGAGAAATGGGGCTCTGAAAATTGTTTAGAGTAGTAGTTAAAGATCACCATGTGATATGAAATGATAAAACTACTAGACACTACTTTTCAATAACATTTTCAGAAATAGTGAAAACATGGCCCTTTAATTTCATTACCCCCTCTCTCTTTCTCTTTCTATTGCTATTTTTATATTTATCATTTCCCATCTCTTGCTCAATAAGTCCCTAGAATTTAAAACCCCAAATGAAAAAGCTTATCTAGAGAGAAGCTAACTTTAGGAATTTCCTATCTAATCTAACCAAACACTTCTGAAACTTCTTATTTCAAAAATACTTTTAAATGGTTTACAAGACATTGGAGAACATTTACTTTTCCACTGAAAAATTAAGCTTACTTTCTGAACCAAGTTGTTTTCTCTAACAGGAAAGCTAATATGGCTTATTAGAATTCAGATGAGGTTTATTATTTCATATCAAATAATGAAAAGCATCTGCCCTTATTAAGCAGTGCAAATAGCTCAAATTGCATGACAAATACAAAGGCAAAAAGCAAAGAAAAAAAAAAAAGGAGGACCCCACTAAAATTGGCCTACAAGAGTTCAGGATTATCTTTCTCAAATAGAAAGTCTAGGGGTGTTGGGATTGAGGAAAAAGGACTCAAGGACATGGACAGCAGTGTGGTGATTTCTGGGGGCAGGAGCTATAAGGGGACTGAATGGTAATGGGAAAAATTCAATGAAGATTAAGTCAAAAACAGAGAGAGTCTGAAGATTCGTTCTATTAGAGCTGTTTCAGCTGCCCTTGTTGTCAGGACTGGCCGAGCTGTGATTCACCTGGACTTTCCCGTGTGGCCATTTGATAGCTGTCACATTTTTAAATCATCATATACTTGTTTAGTGACGTAAGATGGCTGAGGGCAGATCTTTGGTTGCCACTCAGCACAATTTACTGCAACCTTCAAAATGCAGTGTGGTATTGTTTTAGATCAGCAAAAATAATGAAGGGGTTATTTTCAACAATATAAATTTGGTCTTGTCCTTGAACAATGAGTACACATACTGTAACATGGTGAAAAAATATGCCGCTGCTAAAATAACATATATGTATGCAGCCATTGAATTGTTGCATTAGCAATTCTGACCTTGAGGAAGGGGCATTTGGTAGTGCCTGGGACCACTTTGATTGTCACTACTTGGGGAGCTGCTAACTAGAATCTGATGAGTAGAGGCCTCGGATACTGCTAGACCTCATACAATGAACAGGTCAGTCCATCATAATAAGAATTATTTAGCTAAAGTGTTGAGGAACTCTAAGAAACCTAAACTGCTGAGTTGCAGGTACTTTAAAGCCAGAGAGTTCCATCTTCCCTTTCATTTCTGTAATGAAACTCAGAAACGCTGCTGTCTTTACAACAAAATTAGAACTGTAGACAATAATTCTGCTGAGGAATGTTTGTGGTGGATGGTGACTAAATTAATATATGTGGGAAGAGAAAGAGATGGAAGCTTTATAATGTCCAAAAATGGTCCCATTTAATCAAACAAACCTCCCAAAAGGCCCATGAAAATGATAGGTCAAGAATGACTTTGCTGACCAGATATATCGGCTTTAGAGAAGTTATTAAAAGGTTAGGAATTATTTTACTTTATGCTGAGGTTTGCAATAATAAACACTTCATTTCTCAGTCTGAAAGGGCAATGACTAGACTAGATGTTTCTATTACTGTCATCAAGACGAATGAAGGAAACCAACTACAGAAAAGAAGGTCAGTGGGGTTTCCTCACTAGTTTTAACAATCTAAACAGTTTCCAATGTTCTCTTTTATCTTAACTTGTACTGAAGTCTCTATGTATTTTCCTTTACTGAGCTTTTCTTTTCTAAAATATTCTTATCTGGTAATTCTAAATATTTTACATTAGTTCATAGTAAATCACAAAATATGTCGTTATATCTGATATTGTTCTCACAAATAGCAACTTTTGCATATTTTAAACCCATTTCATGTAATGAAAAGGTTAAATATCCACTTAATGTTATAATATGGGTGGGATTTTTTTTATATATAAGGTACAGGAGTGCAGTTGGGTTTTAAATATACCAGCCCCTTACCTGCTTACTCTTGCCAAGTCACTTCTTTCTAGTTTCCTCGAAAATTTATTCTTTTTTTATCCCCCTCTATCTGTCCCCACTTCTGTTCTGTTTCTTCCTTCTATTCTTTAGTAAACACTACTGATCAACCTAGACTATTTATTTCCTGAGGTCATTCACATTATGGTCTCCACTGCCCTCCAGAGCCAAGCCTCTACCTGGTATGACAAAAGTCCATCAATTATGGCACCAATGACAAATGGAATTTGTCTCCACCCCACCAGTTTCTCTTAAAATTAGCTGCACACATGGATACATGCAGCTAAAGTATCATCTAATTTTTCTCACCAGTAGCAGCTGACTCTCAGCTTCAGATCAGCCAGATGCCACAGTGTATTCTAGCATTGCTATTGGCCACAATGTGGGTAGTTACAAGTCACTGGCCTGAGCACATCGTGAAAATAGCCTAGTTCACTCTCTACAGAAATACAAAGGGAGAAAAAGCACAGAATGGATTTATAGTTTGGGGTACCTATATGAATGTGGAGGGGTAAAGGCTGTGAAACTGTCCATCACACAGCATATAAAGAACCTTTATTTCTTGAAAAAGAGAATGTGTTTTGTCCTAAAGACAAGGAGATATTAAGCAGGACAGTGAAGACACTACAATTATATTCTAATGCTGGTCTAGACATTGTTTGAAGGAAAGTTAATGTTGAGACCGAGGTAAAAATTAAGGAGACAGTATAGTCATCCAGACATCATATCTAATAACATTGTTAGGATGCAGTGTTTAAAAAATAGCTGGTAGATAGCTTATGATAAATTAGGCGTAAGAATGAGGACAAAAGAAAAATTGTGAACCTAATCTGTTTCAGTCTTTGTCACCCAGGGGGTGGACATCTCATTAACTCTGAATACAAACTGAGGCATGCAAATTAAGATATCTCCACAAAAACAGCCTAGCCACTTGTTCCAGGAAACTCATGGCCTGGTGTATGCAGCTATAACCCATACAATTTTCCACTGTTTTCTCAACAACTTTCAAAAAATTAATTTAGAGTGACAATTTCTCATCTGAGCCAGCAGCTCTGTTTTTTGCACAATAAATTGGTCACACAGGTGAAGAGCTCTCTTATCAGGCAGCAGTGTGTACAGCACAGTTCCCTTCAGGCATCGCCCTTTATCTCCTTCCGTCAATCTCAAACGATCATGTCATTAACTTTGTCCAATCTCAATCAGTTTCCTATCTTTCAATCAATAGCAATATCTTCCCCCAAGCTTTTTATTTTAAGATTGTATTAGAATTCTACTAACGTACGATTCTTCACCAGAGTATTAGTTCTAATAAACTTAGCTTTGCATGGGCAAAGGCCTTCTTGGTGGGAAGAGATAACAATGGACACAGAGAGAAGTGTACTAATGCTGAATAGGACAAGTACAGGTTTGAACACATTGATTTGGAGGGCCTTATAAAATTTTCCAACAGACATTCTCATATACTATTTTGGAATACTGACCCTTCACAAAGGAAATTTAACTTTATCAAAAATTTAGATAATAATAATTAATATTTACTGAGAAGTTACCGTCAGGAATTTTTTGCATGTATTAATGTTCGGAACAACCCTCTGAGGCAGGTGCAATTACCCCTGCTTTATAAATGAGGAGAGGAGGCACAGAGGTGAAATGATTTGCCCAAGGACACAAAGCTAGTTTACACTTTTAACAACTCTAATACATTTTCCTGAATGCTTTATTTTTTCTCTTTTATTTCAAAACAATCTACCTTCAGATATATATATAGATAGATAGATAGATAGATAGATATAGAGATAGATAGATAGATAGATAGATAGATAGATAGATAGATAGATAGATATAGATAGATAGATAATCATGGCATTAGTATTTGTACTAGTATCCCAAATGTTGCCATTATAGTATCTTTTATTTCCGTCTCATTAAAAAATATATCTGACATTTAAAACTGATTTAAATGTCAGAGATATTTTAAAATCAGTTTTAGTGATTGATTTACATGAAATTTTTCAATGCTAAATATGTTTATATTTATTTTCACTGGTACAATTTAAAAAGATGTCTTTGACTATCTTGTTTAAAACTTGTTTAAAATCTGTTTTTCTCAAATTTTATGAAGGGAAAAGAAGTTAATTGTTAATAGAACAATAGTTTACACAGACGTAACCTGGCAGCTAAGGAGGATACACTGGAGTGCTCATGTGTGAACAATGACAACTTCACTGTACTTGTCAGTGAGGGCGGTATATGACCTTGAGTGAGCATGCGTACTGTATGGCCATCACGTTCAAAATGACTGAGTGAGTAGAGAAATGAATCTGCATCAAATTTTGTATTAAACTTGAACATTACTCCATGGAAACTAACTATTCAGATGATTCAGAAGGCTGCAGCTATGGGCAACTGGTGATTGGCAGTTTCATTATGACAACACACCTACCTGCTCATGCATCACGTCTCATGCAGAGCTTTGTGGAGAAACATCAAATCACCTCGGTAACTCAGCTCCTCTACAGCCCAGATTTCCTGCCCAGATTTAGTTCAGGACTTACCCAGAACCAAAAACACGTTTGAAAGGAAAGAGATTTCAGACTGTCAATGAGATTTAGGAAAATACAACGGGGCAACTGATGATGATTGGGAGAACTATGTGAGGTCCCAAGGTGCCTACTTTGAAGGGAACTGAGGCATCGTTGTCTTATGTGCAATGTTTCTTGTGTTTTGTACCTTCTTCAATAAATGGCTCTATTTTGCATATTATACAGTTGAATACTTTCATATATCTGGGTGGGATTACTTGAGAATAAGTTACTTTCTATGTTAAAAGAAAAATTTATTTTTTGATAATTTAATACAAAATTATGATGCCCAAAGTTATTCCTGATTCTTGCATTCCCACTGACCATATCTGCTTCCAAAATTTTCTGTATTCCAGTCATTATAAAAAGCTACTCCTGTATTGGTATTAAGTTTGACATTTGAATTTAAAATGTTGATAAACCTGAGGGAAAGATCCTGTGAGCATCATCAGCACATGTCCTTCATCTTGTTAAAAGTAATGGGAACATTGTCACTTTGAGGTTTTGTTAACATTTAGTAAAACAACAAATAAGAAGCTTTAAGGTCAATAATACATTGAAAGATAATGTAACTGTTGACAGTTATATCTCACAGCAATTGTTTGCATCTTCACCACACAATGCTCCCCAAAGTCAGTCATGCAAATATTTTTGTACTTATGAGAAAACTAAATGGCAGACAGTGAGCATGTATGTATCATCTTTGAAAAGAAGCAGATTAACTTCATCAATATACAATAATGAGGGAACTATATACTAAAGCAATTGTCATTTTCCCAAACACAGCAAGTCAATAATTATTCTCACTAAAATCCATCTTGCTATGCTTCTATGGAAATCGGTGTAATTGTGTTGTCTTTTACTCAACATAAACCTTTGCCACTCAATTCTATTCCCTTGAATATATATGGCTCCAAATTTTCGTTCTTATCTGTTTGTTTGTTTTAAGTCATTGCATAATTATTTTCTTGATTTTAAAAAAGAGTTAGACTAACAGCATTTCAAGGCCACGCCTTTATAACAACTTTCCTACAATGCTTCCCAAATGAAATGTTTTTAGAGTTTTATATTCAAAGCGTCTATCCCCAGCTTCCGAAGCCAGCAAACATCTCAGTGCTAGGACCGCTTACAGTTATAATGCGTCTTAGTGTTTTGCATTAGCATGTCCTTTTCATCTACAGAGTTTCAGGCGCTTTATAACTACCACATAAGCCTCAATTCAGAGCCTCCCACTGTGATCAAGAGAGAGCTTAAGAATGATTTCTACCAGCAATTGAGAGACAGTTTAAGTGAGGAAAAATAAATTGACAGGCACTTGACAGAGTTAACATCCGCTCCCTCTACTATCAGATTACTGATGTTCAAATCCACAGGTAGCCAGGATACATGGTGTCTTATCCTAAAATGACAATCTTGTGTGTTTAACAAGCTAGTGATGTTCTAACTTAAGACATAGACCTCAGTTAAATAGGGATTATGTTTCTGACCCTCTGGTATTACTTGATCCACAGTGCCATATTTTATTGTAAAAATGTTAAGTCAATATGATTTGATTCCATGGGGAGTCAAAAAGATTTCAGAGCCCTGGTCCAGGTAGCTTAGTTGTTTAGAGCATTGCTCATATATGCCAAGGTTATAGGTTCCATTCTCAGTTAGGGCACATATAAGAATCAACCAATGAATGCATAAATAAATGGATAACAAGTCAATCTCTCTCTCTCTCACTCTTCCTCTCTAAAATCAATAACTTTTTAGAAAAGCTTCATATATGAGATAAAATAATGTCAGCTTTTTAAAATATTATTTTGTTTATACTAAATATGAGACAATATAAACTAAATAAATATAAAATAAAAATCGCCCTAGATATAATCACCACTAATATATTTGTGTGTTATATTATAGATGCATCTACAAACATTAATAATTTGTATAAATTTAACATAAAATAATTTTTGTAATTTTGAGCCTGGTTTTCTTCTCCCCTAACACACCAATGATAGTATTAACAATTTATTTCTTCTTCTTTTCTTTTTTATCTATCTTTGGGTTCATCATATATTTATTATTGAAATAAACCTTTTTTCAAGTTACTCTGTATAGGCTAATAATGGCCCCTAAAGTCATAAGGTCCCAAATCCTGTAAATGTTACCTTATTTGAGAAAAGGGTCTTTACCCAACAAAATTAACAATTTTGAGATAGGGAGCTTATCCTGCATTATCCAGATGGGTCCTAAATGCACTAGCATGTTCTTACAAAAGGAGGGTGGAGGGAGGTTTGATGCACACAGAGGAAAAGGAGATGTGAAGACAGGGGCAGAGATTAGAGTGGTGCAGCCAGGAGCCAAGGAATGCTGAAGCTGTTGGGACTTGGAGCAAGCAAGGAACAGTTTCCCCTTAGAACCACCAAAGGGATGGTGAACTTGCTAACACTGAGATTCCAGCTCAGCAGAACTGATTTGGGACAACTATAAGAGAATGAATTTGTGTTGTTTTAAGCCAACAAGTTGTGATGCTTTGTTAGAGCAGCCACAGAGAATTATTGCATACCTCTAACACTTTTTCTTTCTTCTGTTATCTGCACATTCCAAACCCAGACTTAAGTGACCCAACCACCTATATCTAATGGGTAGGCCCTTATATAGCTGAATACTGCTGGAGAAATCTGTAGTAGAACTGATTGCTCACTAAAACTATGTTGCCCGATCACAATGAATCTTCAGCATTCCCTAGTCATGCCCTCACGCTGTTCAGGAATCTTTCATTCTTAGCAATACTTTTGTATTACACTGCATTTTTTCTTGTTACAACACTGTCTGTTATTCAACTCTAAAGCCAAAACATTTGCAAATAAAAAATAGTGTGCAGTTCTCAATTCCTCACTTGTAATTCAAGCCTCATTATAGGTCAATCTTACTTGTGTTTCTTCCATTTCATTGAAATTTCTATTGAAAATGGCAATCCAATGGTGTCTACATTAAATTCAAATACAATTTAGAGCTTTCTTCACAGTAATGTGGAAATAATTTCTCATAAATTCCAAAAATTTTGTTTAAGATTAAAAAGTGTAGTTGAATCCAAAAAATACACTATTCTGATTATTTTTTTGTTTTTCAGAAAAATTAGAAAGATTAAATATATAAGTACAATTGTGTTTTAAAAGAATACACATTAAAGGCAATATTTTACATTATTTAAAGAGCAAAGATGGGCAATAAATTCTGTCTATTGTGTACCAATTAAAAAACATGTATTTATTAGTCTATATTTATTAGTCTATATTAGTCTATATTTATTAGTCTCGTGTTGCCATGAAAGCTACGTCCTGTTTTAGCCTTTTAACTAAAAGAGACAAAGCAAATTCCTGTAATATTGAATCATACGTTTTAATAACTCAAGGGTTCATGCATTGTCTTAAACATTGAAGTACTAGTGTTTGTTTCAAGAAATTTGCTCACTGGAATATTAATTCAGCTGTGGGATTTTCACTTAATGTTATTGCCTCCCAAATCACAGGAGGCACACTTTTTACATACTATCCTTGCAATAATTTACCTACAATCATGGCTGGAGAGAGCTAAGTACAAATAAGTCAACTCATATAAAAATACAGTGAAGACTCAAAATTAAAATATCTATATGATTATTTTAAGGGAAACTTATTATTTCATAAACTGATAAGTGAACCCATCAAAGTATTTTAAAAGCATAGTGCACAAAATTCACATACTCTTTCTTGGTTAGTCTTGTCAAAAGGACTAAAACCACCTGTAGTGTTCATGAAAAGCCATTATTTCAGAGCTCACTATAGCAAGGGAGTCAGCTACCAATTATTTCCTTCAGAGATAGTTGAAGGATTTGAAAAAAGAGTGAATTTTTTTAGATTAAAAAGAGAAAGTTTGAGACAAACTCTTATTTCTCTGTGTCTCTCTAGGGTAAAATAATCTATAACAGTTGGAAAGAGGAGAAGTTTCTCACAGACTTTCAAGTCCATTCGGCATATACTATAGGTTCACTCTCTATGGTACATTTGCGGGGCTTTTTCAGTCTGCCTAGGGTAACATGGGTTTTCTCGTTTCAAATGAAAACTATCTGTGGTCCAAGTCTTGCACAAGCAGTTCTACACACTGATATCCCATTCTTCTTATTTCCTCATTATTTTCAAGTCAATATAATTTATACTTTTCCTGCTCCCATTCCTTTCCCCAATTTGCAAGTTTTGAGGTTACTTGGGGATTTACTTTTTTTCTTTTCTTTCTCTCTACAATTTCACACTTGCAGATTCTATTTATTGCCATTGCTCTAAATAACCCTTAAGTATCCATGTCTAACTAAGCACTTCTTCATGTCAGGTGCTTATATAGACCTACAGTTTAGCTGTAGGTCAACACGCTCCCTGGCTCCTTCTACAGCCTCTCCCAGAGGAGTTGAAGACACTGCCACATTATAAAACAGTTATAAATTCAGATAAAAATGAGGCGATGGTACAAAAGTGTACTGTATACACTCCTTCACACCCATCCCACATATTTCCTTATTATTAACATTTTGCATAATGCGATACATTTATTGCAATTGATGAGTCAATATTGATACACAATTGTTAACTAAAGCCTAACTTTTACATTAAGTTTTGCTCTTTTTTTTATAGTATACATAATGTTCTCTATTCACCATTATAGTACCATATTGAAGAGTTTCATGATTGATTAAAGAACATATTTTACCTGTAAACTGTTAAAAAGGTTAAAAACACATTTTATACTCATAAACAGTTATCACAGGGAAATAACAACTCAGTGTATAATTGGCTCAATTCTGGATATGGACAAGTGGGGTTTTACAGCTGAGGAGCAGAGTTGGGTCAGAGGATGGAAAATGATTGCGAGGAAACACCAGAGGCAAGGAGGGATTCTGCCTAAACAGACATGACAATACAGGAACACCTTATTTTAGTGCACTTCACTTTATAGTGTTTCTCGGGTGGTGTGTGTTTACAAATTAAGGGTGGCCATGCTGCAGACAACAAGGACACAGTGCTATGTTTTCGATAGCATGTGCATGGACTCGGTTCATCTGGAACTATGTTTCCCAGATAACTCCCAGCCCCTTTGAAATTCCCGGCTGGAAGAGGTTTTGCAAGACATTTAGAGTTGCAAGGTGAAATGCTGATTGTCACATGAATGCCACTGAAGTTTCGCTAGGTGACAGATGCAGCGCTGCTAGCAGGTTCCAGTGTGTCCTTGCTTTCCCTCTTGACTCTTGCCTGTGCTGACTGACAGGGACAGTCGACCTATCACCAGGACTTTAAGGTACAGCCACAATGAGATCGGCCTGAGAGTTACCCACTGACTTCTCAACCAGCAATCTTTATTCAGTTCCACTCTGGTGCCTCTACATCAATGGCTACTCAACTGGACTGTTCTATAACTTTTCTGAATTTCCCATCCTGCTTTTATTCTCTTTTTTCTCAGACTCTCCAAAAATTATGTGATTCCATGAATATAATAAGGCCATTAGCACTTTTCTAAAATAACTGTAGGTAAAGATCTGTTCAAAAATAGTGTCCTAGTTTTATAGTCGAGGAACATTTCTGATGAGTATCTGTGTTTCTCAAACATTCATCTGATGCATATTAGAAAAATAGAACTAAATAACCATGGTTGAGCAAGAGAAGTTGGATGGTAAATAATTTTAAGAGAGCTAAGTTATAGCTGCCTCTGCATCCTTAGTCTTTTGGAATTGAACCAGAGTAATAAACAGATTATTGAAATAAATAACTAAGTAATTCTAATTTAAAGTTATTGGTTTTACAGAGAGGGATGAAGAGAGAGAAAGAGAAATCAATTTGTTGTTCTACTTATTTATGCATTCATTGGTTGATTTTAGTATGTGCCCTGATTGGTGATTAAACCTGCAACCTTGGCCTATTGGGATGGTGCTCTAACCAACTGAGCTATCTGGCCAGGGCAAAGTTGTTTTTCTATTATCCATGTTGTTGTATCAAATAAGGCCTATCAAATTGATTTAAATGTTTAAAAGTCTCTAAAATATATTTTATCCCATGAGAAGTTCATTTTCATTATTTTTCTCTTTATAATTCTGTTTCATCCAATTTCCAGTAATGTTTTTTTTTTAATATGGAGTATTTCACGTTCAGAATCAGTTTACTTTCAGTATCCTTATTGAAAACTCTATTTCAGATAAAACATGGGTAGTTTTTGACTTAATTTAATTCAAGTGGTGGATGCTTAATTGCATTAGTGACTCAAATTAATGGTTCCCTTGTACCTTTTTATAATTTCAGTATGATTTTGCAGCTTCTTACAGCAAAACGTGGTATCCATTTCCCCCACCGTTTAAACTCTGGCTGGCTTTTGTCTTTCTTCAGCCAAGAGAAAAATGTGGAAATAACTTTTTGACAACCTGTTGCCTGGGACCATAAGGCCTTATGTATATCATTTTAATTTCTTGGAATTCATCCCTCCGCCAGGAGAACCAGACTGGCATAGTCTGCTGATAGAAACCTTGTGAAGCAAAAATTAAGTTTCCCCAGATGAGGCTGCTGTAACTGGTTGTCTCCAACTGGCCCACAAGCTGGTCATAAACAATGAGCAAGACCACAGTGGAGCTGACCCAGAAAGGTGGAACCTTACACTCATGGTTGCTGCTTTAAGCCTTTATGTTTTGTGGTTTGTTATGCAGCATAATTGGGTCAAGAGATAACTGATATATTTATTAACAATATATTTTGTCATTAATAATAGTCACTACTATTATTAATATAGGGTATTGGTTACCCTCTATTGCTACCTGACTATTGAGGTATTTCATATGATTTATCATACTTACCAGAGATGAAAAGGGTGAATTTTAGAGAATCTAAGTAAATTGTCCTAGACCTATATATTATGTGTTACCTCTGTAATCCAAATTCAGAATTCCAGTGTTCATTTTTTTCCTTCAGTACTCTTCTATCTCCTTATTGATAGAAAATAATTTAGAGCCCAGGGGACATCTGTAAAGAAAAACATGTTATCCCTTCTCCTGATTACGCTAAGCTCTGCTTAAAAACATAAAGGCACACAATCTTTTTTTGTGACAAGAAACTAATAAGAAAGACCATCAGTGAAAATAATGTAGCTTTGTCGGAAAATTGCCAAAGAAAACTAGTAGATCCTATATATAAACTAGCTTACTTGCGTTCACAATTCTCTATTGTAAAAGAAGCAAACCAACACCCCAACACTAAAATAATCACTCCTTCAGTAAAATTCTCATGCTTTTTCTACTTTACCATACTAACATCCACTTAAATCAGTACATTTTTAAAAATTGTCGTTGCACTATTCCTCGTTACCTGAAGTTTATGTGGTATAACACTCTCATAAGGCACCTTAGAAAGTGAAAAATACCTGTGCTGTAGAAACAACCTTTGACAATTCTCATTTCTTGTGTGTAATTTCTTCTGCTTACTTCGGGAACCTGGGAAGGCAATTAAGGAAAAAAGAAAATATCTCCTGCTTTCTTTTTATAGTTTCACAAAGGCAGAAGAAACTTTCCGGCTTTCTCCAGCTCAGGGATCATTAAAAATTTGCCACTTTGATGAGAACGCAGCAAATAAAGTTTCCCGAAGAATGGCTCACAGGTTTCAGGATATGCCAAAAGAGAGCACACAGAAACAGATGAAGATGTTAGAATTCTCAAGTGGCTTTTGAGAGTTTAGAAAATGAGAATTTTCAACACGGCAGAGTTCACATTTTTTTATCACCAAGCACAATGACAGTGTAATAATTTCCTTTATTGTTTCACTGATAAAATCACTACCAGAGACACGTACTTTCCCATGATAAGTGAAGGTCATGAGAATATGAGCAAAAAATGAATTACTTATTGATGTATAAAGAGTAAAAGTATAAATAACTTGTTCTAGCTACTTATGTAAATTTTATATCTTGAGCTAAAATCCTTGTTTCTATTTATTTCATTTTCTTTGCCAATATTGTGTTCTGGGAAGCACAGACCTTGATTTTGCTTTACCTATTATAATAGGAACTGCATGTTCTTCTCCGATTTCACTAGATATTGCAATAAAAAGAACATTTACCTTTCTTACTATTTAAAAATGTCCTTAGCTGCTATCACTCTGGTACAAAAGGTAGTTAAATTTAGACTTTTTTCAATCCTTCCAGTTAATTTTGGACTCTAACCTTTTTTAATATGCAGCTTGAAGTATGAATGAGGGTGGGCCATTATTTTTTCTGTATTTTGCAAACTGTGAGCCTTTTTATGAAATAAAATGCAGACATTATTACAACTTCTTGCTTAAATATGTACCAGGGACAGTTCTAGTGCTCAGTAATGGCAGTTATCATTGCTCCAAAAATTTAACATTTCTCATCTAGTCACTGTAAGACATCATATTTTCCTCCTCTGACTATATGAGTTTTTGTTAATTTCTATAAAAATATTGGGACTTCTTCACTGAAAGCATAGATTGGCAAACTGGCTCAAAGTACAGTTTGACATAACAAACTGTTGCAACCATTATTAGAATAAAATGGATTTTGATATATATGTTCTATTGTATTTCACTTAAATACTGTAATATAATAATTTATAATAAAATTTAAATAAAAAGTATTTAGCTGGAAGGTAGTAATAGAACTTATTAATTTATCAAACTAATAGTGAGAAAATGTCATAGATTTATAATTAATACTATACACACATATATGACTTTCAGTTGCAAGCTATGTTTATGGTAACTATTTTATTTTCTCGAAATACCATCAATTGCTAATTCATTATAGAAATAAATATAAAACTATATTTTTTTATACCAAAGATAATGAGAATAATAGGAAAGTGCTAGCAGAACTGAGTGCTCCAGAAAATAATTTTTGAAAAAAAGGCTAAATTTATAAAAAATATTTACTATAGAGTATGTTTTACATGCTCATTCATGTTTGATATAACCATTTCAAGTTTAATTGACTGTAGGTACACCAGATTGACTATCATGAACCAATTGAAGTGTTATTTTTAATTGGTAGTTTTTGAAGTTACATGTATAAATATGTATTTTAGTCATTATATCTACAAATTCAGAGCCTGTATGATTATTTCCAATGTCTGAAATGTGTTTGTAAAGATGGTGCAAAGTGCCCAGTTGTTTAAAGGGGCCATTGTGATATAACAAATAGAACCCTTCAAGAGCTGAAACAGTTTTGTATGTTCATCCACTAACAAGCTAGGAGTCCTTGGGAAATTAAATGGAACTCACTCTGAAACTTTTTTTTTTAGTACCAAGAGCAAATTTGATTAAATTATTTCTAAGGCCTGTTAAAATTTAAAAGTTGAAGCTGCATAACCCTTTGCTGCTCATGAAAGTGAAATGTGCAATTCCCCATGTGCTGGACTTTGGCTGTTTCAGGAGGAAGGGTCCACCCACATCAGCCTGTTTTCCTGCTGAACCCCCAGGGCCCAGCTCCATGCCTAATGCTGCACATGTGAGCCTCCCAATGACAATTTGCTGCGCATTATGAACAAGTCAATGAATGAATGAATGTTTTCACCTGATGGTTATATTTGTCTTACGACACTATCTGGAATGGTGGTTAGTTTTCATAGTTTAACGTTACTCCAATTTTCAGTGTTATTATTAGAATGCTTGCTGTGCAAGTGTAATGAATAAAAAATTCACCAGTCATTTAGGTTTCTTTGCTGATTTGATGTAGGTAATCTTGACTGACCTGATGACCTGTCATTTATTCAAAAGCTTTAAAATTCTAAGAAAAATGTATTCTTCCTGGAAAATAGAAAATTATTTGAAATTACAGAAAATGTGGAATATTTGTCCCTTGTACAGTGAATTGGAAAATTCAGAACAATGCTCCTGCCAAAGAACCAGAGATGAGGTAAAAATCTCACTAGGATCTTTCAAGGCTATAAAGCATTATGAAGCCAAGATCTGGCAGCAGATGCAACTCCAAAAGTTCACTTTTCAATTCTGAACTGGGTAGCCGAGACCCTATGAGTATGAACAGCATGACTGAGGGTCTTGTAGGATTAGGAAGATACCAATGAAATTCAGAGCCAACCAAGCTGAGGCTCTGGTGAACAGCCTGCAGTTCAGGCAGGGGTCCTAAAAACTTCACCTCGGAAATAAGGATGAGCTATATCTCCTCCCAAACTCAAATCTCAGTTTCTGAAATTGGGGTTTCAGGCAATGCACTGCTAGTTTCCCTGAGAACTGCAAGATAGGAGCAAAAGGAAATCTCTAGAACTTAATACTATTCTAGGCCTCCAAATAATTCTTAAAACAATTTAAACAAATGCAATACTTCTCAAGTAATAACAAAAGGCAGCAATTTCTTATTTGTTTTTGCAGGTCACTCTATCTGCTAATGATAGATTTCACTGCCTTTTAAATTCCTCACTGATATATATTTCTAAGTCTTATTTTGCAATTTATTCCTTTGTATATATTTTAATCAGAATCTAAATGAATCATATAAATTCTGTGCTTGACAACATTAGAAATTTTCAAGAAATGTGTTGGAGCCACGCTTAAGTGTATGGAAGAAGAAGTAGTATCATCTTTCTCAGAGGATAGCACTTTTATTACAGCTGAAATAGGATAACATTGTCACTGAAAATGCTGTTTTCTCCAATGAATATTGACCCCTTAAAAAAATACAGTTGGCCCTGGCTGGTGTAGCTCAGTGGATTGAGCATGGGCTGTGAACCAAAGTGTCACCAATTCAATTCCCAGTCAGGGCACATGCCTGGGTTGCAGGCCAGGTCCCCAATGGGGGCCACATGAAAGACAACCACACATTGATGTTTCTCTCCCTCTCCTTTTCCCTCCCTTCCCCTCTCTCTAAAAATAAATAAATAAAATATTTTAGAAAATAAATTATTTTATAAAAGTGAAGTAGAATTGGTAGATGGTATGGTAATCCTATTTTTAAAATAAATAAATAAAATAAATACAGTTGGAGGCATTCTGCTCTACAGTTGAGTTGTACATTTGAAACCCGTGTGGTTTTGTGAACAAGTGTCAGCCCAATACATTCAAATAAACAAACAAATAAACAAAACAAAGCAATGTATTGATGTTTGAGGAGGAAAATTCTATGAATTTCCAAAAAATGTACGTGTCCCCCATATTTTAATGCCACACTTGGGAGACTGCTGTGTAGTAGTAGAACACATGCAGCGTGGACAACATGCTCATCCTTTCCTAGGCACAAGTGCATTTAGCAGCCAACATTAAAACATGTTTTTCTTTCTCTTTCAAAAGAATTTCTAAAATATTAAATGAACGGTCATTCCCATTTTAATTTGAAAAATTACATGTAAACAGCAGATGCATTGATATTATAGAAAAAAATGTTGCAGACATTAGTTTATCTGCATCCAAATGATCTCTTGAACTACAGTAATGTCCAACATCTGGCAGTTAAGTTTCCAAGCTGGATCAGGTGGGAAAGGAAGGGAAGGAAAGAGAAGGCCAGCAGATGGAAAGGAAGGAGAGAAAAAGGTAAACTTGGGTGCAGGAATGGATGAGGACAAGAGGTTTTGGCTCCCAAGAGCACCGAGAGCCCTTTCTCCCTGGACCACAGGTCCAGGAAAAAAGGGCTGAAGTCGATGAAAAACCCATGACACCCGAATAAGG
Source organism: Carollia perspicillata (assembly GCA_004027735.1). Classification (NCBI taxonomy): domain Eukaryota; kingdom Metazoa; phylum Chordata; class Mammalia; order Chiroptera; family Phyllostomidae; genus Carollia; species Carollia perspicillata. The sequence continues at coordinate 9,966 of PVKM010000922.1, read as the reverse complement.
TGGAGGCCTCATTACTGGCTGGTAAGATGAAAGTGCTGAAAACCCCATTCACTTAGGCATGAACTTCATTAAAGGGTTACAAGTACCTGCATATTCAATAGTTGGCACTTACTCTGTGCTGGGCACTGTTCAAAGTCCAAGTTCAACCTGAGAGGTTGTGCAGATTGAACTCAGATAAAAGGAGACAAGACATGTCACTGTAATCTAGCTGTCAGTTTGCCTGTGAAGCCATTCACCTGGCATCCCAAATAAGACAGCGACCTTTGTCTAGTTCACCTGGAGTGGGCATCTTCCTTTACTTTGTGTGAAGTTGCTCTTCACCAAAGGTGACCCTACCTAGACATTTGATACATGTTAAGTCATTTAATCTTCCCTACAGCAAAGACATGGGGAATAATACCATATCAATAATAACTTGGCATCACACTATATTAGTGCAATAAAAACCTCACAGCTATGACATATCAGTTAATTAGTAGTATTCCCATTTTACAGATGGGGGCATAATGATAATATAAAATTTAATCAATTGTTTCTTCAATAATTCAACTTATCCCACACAAAAGAACTAAACTTGACTTTGAAATAAAGGTTATCCCTGATAAGTAATTGAAGATTTTCAGTTGGTTTTCACACAAGTCAAAATGATTTTACTCTAGAACACAGTCAGTCAGTCATCAGTGGTAAAATCATAAAAACGACTTTGAAATCATGGCTTCCCAAGAAAAGAGAGATTTCTTGTCCAACCCAGGTACATTTTGGATCACTTCAGTGGATAATGCTGTGCTCTCAAGAATCCTGACAGCCTCGCTTTTCGGGGCAACATCATCACATCACCTTGGTAGCAACTGTGCCTCCTGGTCACTGGGGTTAGGTAAGTTTCAGCAGTGAATTGTTTACGTATGAAGTTAACCCCTGGCTCTTCATTACAGTTGGCAAAGCAAGGTTTGCATTTTAGAGTTTTTTAATCTGGACACATTTCCTGGAAGCAGATGTACCGCATCTGTGTAATAAAAAAGGCTTGGTTAAAAATTTACAAAAAGAAAATATAAGCATTTTTTGCATATGGTATTTATAGATTTTACTTCTTTTCACAGTTGTCACCATATCTGACAGTTAACCTGAGCATTACTTAGAAAACCTAGCTGGCCTGTGCAAGGAAGTGATACGGCTGCTCATCAGTTATGTCTCTTAGGAAATCAATGCATAATACCCACATTAAAATTAATATCCAAAAATAAAATAATAATGTATTCAACAACTTCAGTATATTTATTTCAAGAGTCTCAATGTAGTATTTCTTTTTACAGGAAGCAGTTGAGGAGCCTGACGAGCCACTTGTATTACGTTTGTTCCCCAAATTTTATTTGTTTATCGCAATTGGCATTAGCAGTTGCTATACACATGGATGTTTTACAAGATTTAAAGTTGTTGTTTGCTTTGTTCTGTTTTATGAATTCTTGACTGAAATTATTGGGTTTATTTTAACCACTTATAAATGTCATATGGACAAAATCTTAAATTTGATTCCCCTCTTTAATTTTTAAATTACACGAAATTATTATTTTTTTCATTTTAAAGAACATCATCATACAAAGATACAATTGTGTAGAATAGGTGTCTATCATTGAAGCTGTTAAATTTCTCATTAAATAAATACCTATCCATGATGTGGCTATATTTGCATATCAAAATCTGTGTTAGTCTATGACATATATAGAGAAATATTGTAAAGGGACATGAGAAACCTCTTATTTCCTACCACCTGAGAGCTATATAAGCAAACACTGCTCAAAATGTTTTGACACACAAAATTTTTTAAATTTTATCCTTTTAAAACTGTCAATACTTAGTTAAAATTTACCTACATCTTATTAACAGAACGATCATAATAAAAGCACAGGGTAATAAATGTCCCCTTATATTTTCTTCAGGTATGAGAAGTTCCTACCATTTACTTTATTCTAAGGCAAAGGTTTCCTCTCATTCTAACCTATAATAAAAAATCTGCATTTAGATAAATACAGATAATTACATAAATTGTTTTTTGGACTCATGCTTTAAAGAAATCCCTTATGTAGAATATTATTCTAAAAGAAAATTGTTTTCAGATTATAATTAATTTTCATTAGTGAAATAAATGTAAAGACAATTCACGCCAAAACTGCTCCAGCTGTTTCCTGAAACAAACACGATGAAAGCGATGGTGAAGGGAGCACCCTACCTCATCGGCAGTCCAGGGAAGTCCCACGATGGCCAGAGTACCTCTAAAATCGTATTTTCTATGTCTGCATGGGCCCACTAAACAAATTTGAAAACACGGGAAGTATATGAAGTACGTACAGATGAGAATTAAAGGCCTTTCCTGACAAAGTTCGAATCACCAATAGAGGATCGATTTAGGTAGAACAAGTTCATTGTACAACTTTATAATTTCAAAAAAATATTTTTGTATAAGAAGGGCTAATATACCCAACATTTTACAACAGCAAATAATTCTCTCAAAAGAAAGTAAGTTTACCACATATAAATTCAGAGCATTTTGAGCACAAGCATTTGATCTGATCTATAGTGTCTGTTCCTGAAGACCCCAGTATGGCTTGTGCACTTGAATTTAAAGGAATTGCGTAAAGGTTTCTCTCACTTTGGTATTGGTTCAAGAAAATCAATGCATGATTCTAAATTCACTTTGTAGACTTAGAAGGAGGTAGAATATGACTTTAAAAACCCTCAAACCAAAAATAGGAACTATAAGAGATAAGAACACTTTAATTAACATAAAAAGAAAGCAAAAAAATAAAAATAAAAACAGTTGTGAGTGTTACTTATAGGTTCTGGGCATCTCCACTAATGAAGCACAGATGGAAAGCTTAATTTTGCTACATACCTCTGAGGTAAACCGTGTTTCCCCATTCAGGCTTTCTTTTCTTCATGTTTATGTTTATTTACTCATTTTTCTCCCTCCTGGGAACAAAGCTGACTCAGAAATATAGTGAAATATAGTGTAGTATCGGAGATACTGTGTATTGACAAACATGCACTTCCCTTTTAAAGTAGAAGGGACATAAAAACCCTTGCTGATTTTGGCCACTGTCTCTGTGTCCAAGAACGTTTACAATTCTGCCTACTGTGATGTCCACCAGGGAAAAAACAGACTTTGCTTCTGGCATTTCGGGCAACAAAGAATATCCCAAATCCAAGAGAAATCTCCCTGGAGTGTAACCAATCTTCATTCTCTCTTCACATGCCACTGCCAACGACATCCCCAACTTCTCTTTCTCCTTTTCTCCCACTTCTCTCATTTTCCCCTGAAAAGTCCAAAGAAACCTTATGACTAAAAATATCCATCATGTATTCTAACTTCCTGGGAGAAAGTGAGCAGTTAAGCAAAAAGGAAATCTAATCTCATTGCTAATTGAAAGTAGAGAATGAGTGAATGTTTGTTCAACCTGAATGAATACGTTTAATGAACATATTTGGATTTTGAAAAATCAAGTTTTCCATATCTTAGTTTATTAGGAAGGCATGGCAAATAGGCATGGGGAATGGCAGAGAAATTCTGATAAATGTGCACAGTGGCTTCATCAGGAAATTGGTATTTGAACAAAGACTTGAAATAGGGGAAAATGTCATCTCCACATTATAATCTGGGGGCATATATTTCAGGCAGAGCAAACAAGCAGTGCCAACTTTTAATGCAGAGTTATGCCTTTTATTTTCTTCAAGGAACAGAAAGGAGACTGGTGTGTCTTTAGAAGGCTTGGGCTGAAGGAAGATCAAAGCAGAAAATGAGAACAGAGAGAAAATGTTGTGGGAGGGTTGAGGGGGAGCAAATTCCGTAGGGTTCTACAGGCATATCACTGCAAGCTCATTGCTTTTTATTTTGATGAATGAAGAACCACTGGAGCACATCGAGAAAACGACATGACCCAATTTGTGTTCAGAAAGAATTACTCTGGCATGTATGTTGAGAAACATTGTGATGTCCAAGGGGAGGACCAGCAAGGACAGTTCAGAGGCTATTTGAGGACTGGCTGCCGAGAGGACAATGGTACATTTCCAGTGATAACAATGGAGGTGGTGAGAAGTGGCTGGGATATTTATTATGTTGTGATTGGAGAGAACAAGATATGCTGCCTAATAGAATGTGAAAAGTGAGAAAGGGAAACATTGACTACCTGTAGATTTCTAATCTAGAGTTGCCAGCAACCGAGATGAGCAACACTGCAGCTGGAGCAGGTTTCGAGTCAAGTTGGTCAGAGTATCAGTTTGGAAATGGTAAATTTTATAAACTAATTGGGAACAAAGACAGAAAGCTAGTAGGTGATCACCTCTATTGGCCTGGAGTTGTTAAAGGGCCCTGGCTGAAGTAAAATTTAAAAAGTCTTGGTGCTGGATAAGATCACCAAGAAAATAAGTGTAAAGAGAAGACTGAGGCAGAACAGGTCAAACCTAAGTGCTTAGAGAGGAAAGAACATTCCAGAGAGACTGAGACTCAGGAGTAATGTGAGCAGGTGGTGGGAAGTCATGTGAAAGGGTGTTCTGGAAGTTCAGGGACGGAACAGTGACAGACAAAGAATAATCAACTCTGCAGACAACACCAGGTCACACAGGAGGAGAGCTTCAAAGTAGCCATTGTAAAAACTTTTATTTTGAGCCATATTAGTTTGAGCAGTAAAGAGTTGCTGACAATCAAGTCTTTAGACAGATAAAAAGACAGTAATTTATGGTTCAACATGATATTTTATACTTCATCAATTTCCCAATAAAATATCTAAAACTGATAAAATATGGAGTACTTAATCACATGTCAGTTTTCCAGGTATTATGAATTAAAACTGCAAGCTAAAGATTATTTTCACTTACGAGTCTAAATTTAGAAAAAAGAGTTGCCTTGCCCTGACCAGTGTGGCTCAGTTGGTTGGGCATTGTCCTGCAAAGCCAAAGGTTGCAGGTTTGACTTCCTTTGATTCCAGGTCAGGACAGTGCTTACACATGGATTCGGTCCCTGGTTGGGGCGGGGCACATAGGAGAGGCAATCAATCGATGTTTCTCTCTCGCAGCGATGTTTCTCTCCCCCTCTTTTTCTCTCCCTTCTCCTCTCTCTAAAAAAAATAAATAAATAGGTAGACAAATAAAATTTATAAGAAAAGTTCTGCCTTAACCAATATTTTCAATAGCAACAATTATCTTATTGGAGACTTGTAAAAACCTAAGTGCATGTGAGAAGAGTGTCAAAATCTAAACTCAGCACATGTCCTAACAGCAAAAAAGGGTCCTATTATATAGGCTAATAAAAGTAACAAACGCTAAACATATATAATACTACCCTACACACCATTCAATTTAAAGAGAAGTGTCTCTTATTTGTCCTTTTCCAAACATGTCAAAAGGAAACTCATTATGCTGATTGGGATGAATATAAGTTACTACGTTCCATGCACAACTCAGTGCTCAAGTTAGACAAGCGAGACTACCCCATATCTGAAGAGGTCTTGGGGCTTTCATAGCACTGACAGCTGTCACCCAGAGCTCTCAGCCCTGCGCCCTCATGAAAATGAAGCTTCCGCTGACCCATTCCGTGAGCACTTCCACCTAAAGCTCTGCCTTTCAAAATGTTTTTCCATTAAACTGAGTTTATTGAAAATATTAACCATGTAACAGGTAAAAATGTCAGGGATACTAATCTGCTCTCTCCTCTCTTTCAACGCATACTGCCTTCTTTCGTATGACTGCCATTAATCATACAAAATCCTCTGTTTTCATATGTTTTTCATAATCAGCTTATGTCAGGCAGATTTAAAATAATTAATGCATTTAAGATTTAAATGTGGCACACTTTGCTTTAAACCCTTTAATTATTTTCTGTCATTACAATGTTTAATTTGATTATTATGACCCAGAACAGAATATAAACCTGAATAGACAAAACAATACCAATGTAGTATAATTCTCAGAAGTAGCTAATCCAACGTTTATTTTCCAACTCAACCAAGTGTGTGCGTTCCTATGTGTACATGTGAATTTAGTTAAAGATGGGGCAGAAAGATAAAATAAGGCATAAAAAAGTCAGTATAATGACATAGGTCCTGAAAACCTTGATTAATTTCAGCTGTAGCATCTTAATAATTCAATTTATTTTTACACCTATATGAAAATAGTATATTCAGTGGCAGAAGTAAGATATTCTGGTACATAGGAAACAATTTAGTATGAATCTAGTGTCTTTAGGGACTGATAAGAGGGGCAATTCATTTATTTTTTATCATTCCCTAACATTTTCTAGAGAAAATTAGAATAAGGTTATTTCAAGTACTAAGAAGGTTGAAGCTTTTTTAAGAAATAGTATTTAAATTCAGATTGTGAATTCAATTAATTCTACCTGAAGCATTAAATGATAAATAAGATCCTGATCCTCCACAGGAAGCAATCAAACAATATGTTAGAATGACTTCCTACATTATGTTTTGAAATGACAGAAAGAAAACTAGAAATAAAAGTACACAGCACAACTTGAATTTGCTGTTTCTGAGACACATGCTTTATGAAATGCAGCCATTTCTCTCCATCAGTGTTGTTTTTCCTCCCATTATTATTCAAATTTTCACACTCCAAAAAAGAAAACATTCCATTTATGTGCACCTTCCTTCACATCATTAGTATAAATTACAATTTCAAGGGGTAATTTATAATAGCTTTTTTTCTTTAACTTAAAAACTAATAACTTATTCTCAGTGGAGATGTTAAGACAATGTCTTTTATTCTTATATGGATTGTGAAGTTTTCCCTCCAAATTTTACATAAAGAAAAAAATGATTCTAGAGTTTTATATGGAAAGAGGACAAAAATATAATTAACACTTAAAATTATTAAAATGTGTAGACAGGAAAGTTATATTATTACTAAGGTGAAAACCATATTTTAGCTTACTTTTAATTGTCATCACAATTGTGGCATTTATTTTGCATTAAGTTCAACAAATTAAAATGCATTTAATTTAACAAATAAGAGTGTCAATATAATTTGGCTATTAAATTTCATTAATTTTGCTTTTGGATATGTATTCTTCAAAGATTTCACTCCATATTTTATTTACAGGATTTAAGGTTTTATATCAGGGATGACCCAGGAGTCAGGAATCTCAAGAGATATTAGCAGAAACAGAATAGGAAATAATGCACATGGTTCAAAGCAGTCAGTGGGTGTCCCCAGACCAGAAGGTCTCAGAGTCTGCTGGGAAAGCAACTGCATGCCAGGGTGGAACGCTCATGTTCACAGTGAGGGCAGAGGCCCTTAGCTCTTCCTTTTGTACTAGGAGACCCCTGAGTTGAGAGACCTGCAGGGAAGCCTCAGCCCAGAGAAGGCTGTGATGCTAGATTATTTCACAGGTAATTTCCTCCCTGTCCAATGACAGAAGAGAATAATATATATGCCATAACTTTCTTTCATATAGGCATGGTGTGATTTTAAAAAATCTATATTAGAGAAGAAATACTGCTTTTTAACTCCCCGTTTTCCTTTCATTCATGAATATAGAATATAAATTCAAATATATTATTGTAATAAGACTAATTGGTTTTGAATATAAAGTACATTTATTATAGATATATAAAAGTGTAGAGGAAAAAATTAAAATATAATTTGACCATCCCTAAAATAACAAATGATCATATTTGATATGTATCTTTTAATTTTTTAAAGACTTTATTTATCTATTTTTAGAGGGAGTGGAAAGGAAGAAGAAAGAGAGGGAGAGAATCATCAATGTGTGGTGGCCTCTCACATGCCCCCTACTGGGAACTGGCCTACAACCCAGGCATGTGCCCTGACTGAGAATCCAGCTGGCAACCCTTTGGTTTGCAGGGCCGTGCTCAATCCACTGAGCTACACCAGCCAGGGCTTAATTTTTTATTTATGAAAAATAACATACATATTTTTGAATCATAATTTATTTTAGTTTTCATATCAAAGTTATTTGCAAATATTAGTTTAAAAGCTATATGACATTTCTTTACCTTTATGTAGAATAACTTAATCGATAATTTACCAATTCTAGTTATGTAAGGTTGTTTGAATGTTTTTATGGTTGTTTTATTTTTTAGTGTAATATTTTAGGATTGATTTGTTTTTGCTATAATAAAAAGAAACTACCATAGGTATTAGAAAAAAATTACCAGTCTTGGTTTTACCTCATTTTCTTATTTTATTATAACAATAAGTTATTATTACTGCAGGTTCTTTTTGTAAATATTGGTAGTTGGTTTTCAGGGAAGAAAAATATGACCTATTTATGCATGAACAACAACTGGAGTTTTAAAGAGAACTTTTATACTGCATCTGTTCTAATATCATGCTGATTATAGTATTCAGAAGGAAAATGATTTTCTAAATTTTAAAGAATATATTGAGATAGGTATAAGCTATGCCTATACCTGCATCTTTGTATATTGGAAACATGCCTTATAAAATGTGTTCATTCATATACTTAGTTTTATTTTCTATGTTGATGACTAAAATGAAATGCGTTTCATCAGTGAAATATTAGATGTTCATTTTTCACCCAAGACCATGTCTTGATTAACAACAGTTAGAAATGTAGGCATAACATAGATACAAATAAGTGAAGTGATCGTCATCTGTACATCATTACAAGTGTGCTAGAGGAGGTAACTGAAATGGAATTTGCACCAAGGTCAACAGCATCTGTGGACAGTGGTGCATGGTTCGATGCTCCTGTGTACCGATGTATCTGTGATGGTTAATTTTAATTTTACTAGGTGCTAACCTCAGTGGACTAAGGATGCCCACATAGCTGGTAAAACATTATTTCTTGGGTATATCGATTAGGGCATTTCTGGAAGAGATTAGCATTTGAATTACTAGATTGGATGGAGAAAATCACCCTCACCCAGATGGAATGGTACCATCCAGTCTGCTGAGGATTTGACTAGATCAAACAGGCAGAGGAAGGGTCAGTTTACTTTCCCTGTTGAGTGGGGACATACAGCTTCTGCCCTGGGACATCAATGCCACTGGTTCTGAGGCCTTTGTACTCAGACAGGACAAACAACATTGGCTCCCTGGTTCTCAGGCCTTGGACTGAATTTCACCACTGGCTTCCTTCATTCTTCGGTTTGCAGAGAGCAAACCGTAGGACTTCTTGGCCTTCATAACTGATTGTGCAATACATTTATATAAAAATTATAAATAGATGGATGGGTGGATAAACAGATTCAGGACCCAATGTGTTCTCTGCACAGATTATTTCATGGAGTGGAAGAAAGCCTTCAAGTAAGCAGGGTTGGGAGTTGGTCACCAGATTAAAAAAGCTAAATGACAAACATGAAATTACCTTCACAGAGCCCCAATAATATGCATTGTCTACATTTTTCTGAGTCAGGACTGGACTACAAGTGCCAAAATGTCATTCAGGTGTGAATTTCTCTCATAAATGCACACAGGATTGTATGTATTTATTTTCAAGTACCGTGTTTAAAAGTGCAGGCTTGGAGGGATAGCTCCAGAAGCTGAACAGTGTTATCTTGAGGACAGAGGAAAACGTCTAGATTACCTAAGCATGAAAATAACACTACCCTTCAGCAGATTCTGTCCATGATGGTGGCCTGGATAATAAAGTGAATTAGAATGGGATGCTAACACGTGTGGCAGGGCGCTTCGGGAAAACTCTGTCCAATCTTTGCAGGAGACTGATCTGAATTAAGGGATGTCAACACATTCTAACGTGCAGGACTGCAAGCAGAGAGCTTGGACTTCTCTTCAGCTGTCCAAGGGACTTTGCCTTTAAACAATTCTCAGATTTCAGAGACTGAATAACAGTTCACCTTTTATTAAGTTGTGATCCCCTCTGTGTGTTTCCAGTAAGCATTGACAGGGGAATAAGTCAGGTATGCAGAAAATTTAGGCAAAGAATGTTTTACAGGAAAATATTCAAGACTGAAAATGTGT